>BMAW01096635.1:258878-307188 GCA_019974015.1 Nephila pilipes | reverse complement strand
CTTTTCACGTATTGCTCACATATTAGTAAATACATAATTACTAATGTTAATATATATATATATATATATATATATATATATATATTCAAATAGAGTGTATAAATTCATAATAAATTACAAATTACAGCTAAAACAAAAAAAACAAAAATAACTAATGTTAAAAAGAATAATAATTACAACTATTACTAAGTTAAAATAAACATTTAGTATAAAATAATAAAATAGCTTAAAATACACGTACAAACACATTGTTCTTTTTATTAATAACTTAAAAATTGCTTATTAAATTTAGAACAGTGACTAATGGCTTTAATACATACATTGCTATTGCTGGAAAAATTGTTACTAAATATTTTACCAAAGCTATTGATGATTTAGATAAGACTATTATTATTAAAAATAATCATTAAATTACTAATTCAGTTAGAGATAAAGAGATTTACTCAGTTTATAGGTATAGCATTCGATTTCTTTGATTCAGTGAATATTGAGGATTTAATTATTCTTAATGTTAATTTTAAAAAATAAACATTTAATAGTTCTGTACCATATGAGAAATTTGATTTCTCTCTCCCTCTCTGTATATGCATATATATATATATATATATATATATATATATATATATATATATATATATATATAGAGAGAAACACATACAGTTTTAATAAGTTGAGTTCAGCCACAGTGTTTACATATAATCTAAAAGGTGTAAGAGATTATAACTGGCTTGCAAATATTTACTTTCATATTTTAAATAAATTCTACAATTAACAATAAACTTATTTTGTTCATTTATTTAAAAGACCTTATAATTTTTCAAAATGCATTTAATTCAGATTTTAAGCTGAATTTATAATTCTATTCTACTTATTATTTAAAACTGACTCAAACTGATAAAACTTCTTATGAGGAAATTATTTCAGTAATAAAATCTGTAGATATTAAGATTAGTAGTAATGCTTCTGACTGAAGGGATAGTCTAAAGAGACTGAAGGGACTAATCTAAAATATAAAAAAAAATTACAAAGTAGATTAATTTTTAAAATTATAAAATAAAAATGTTCTTTATAGCTTTCATTTTACTTTTTCAATTGACTTTTACTTAATTTTTTTTAAAATATGTACTAGTTCCTTTGTATATGCCTTGTTAAAACCTTTTCCATTTTCGTTTGTAATAGATTATATTTCTTCATTTTAAATCTGGTTTAAAGAAAACGTTGCTGTCGTTTATTTTGATGATGGTGTCCGTATTTCAACAAGTCTTAGTTTCTGACAAAACGGGACATGACCATGTCTTTTTAAAGGAGAAGGGTTTTTTTTGCTTTTCCAGTTTTATTTTTACCTATAATTGTTTCTGTGTATTAGTGCTAGTTTATATTGAATGTTTAAATCTTCTTTGAATTAGCATTGATAATAGAGGTTATTCTCACATTTTTTCACTTAGCTATTCATTTTTATGGATCTTGATATTAGACTTTATCTTTGTTTCATAGAGTTATACTGATGACTGCGAATGTTTAATCTTCAAAATATATTTAATCAGAATTTTACTATTACCTTTCTACAATGACAGTATTAAATAGCCCTATTTCTATTTTATTTGTTTTTTTAAATACTTTTTTTTTGTTTTTATCTTGCTTTATTTCATTGGTCTCTTTTGGGGGGGGGGGGGGGGGGGGGGGGGGGGGGGGGGGGGTTTCCTTTCTTTTATTTTTTTTTCATTTAAATTTTAAAATGCTAATAATTGTTTAGATTTTTATATTCATTTCTTTCAAACTTTTATTACTATTTATTGTTAATTTCAGTTTTTGATACACTCTATATTATATAATGTATTAATGCTTTTTGTATTTATATTTTGAATATATATTTTGAATATGAAGTAATTTTATCAATATTATAATACTCATTGTAATGCTCTACGCAATATGAGCAGAAAAAAGCATTGATAATATTATAATATAGCTGCTACTAAAATTATAATATAGCTGCTTGGTATAACACTGTATGATTCGGAACTCTAGTTTCATTAATGAAGGTTGTTAGTTTTCCTTGAAAATTTTGAAAATAAATTTCATTTATTAATAGATTTTTTTTGTAAAACTTTTAGATTTGCTTGTTGTGGTTTTTTCTGAGTGTGCAGTATTCCATCCTCAAAGAATACCATATATTTTCTTCGATTATACATTAGAAACAGCACATTCCCCAATTATTTGTTATACAGAGGATATGAATGTAATATTAACATTTTGTGAAGTAATTCATTCGGTTCATTCTTCCTTTCATGAGATGTACCATGAAAAAAAATGAAAGTTATTCCTTATTAATAGAAGATAAATTTAAATATACTTTTTTTCGTGATTGTATCTGCTACTTCCAAAAACAATCAATTATAATAATGTTTAAAATATTTTTTTAAATTAAGAATACAACATAGAAATGTTTCAATACATGTTTCTGGAAATAAGATAATTTATATTGCAAATGAAATTATGGGCTTGGATAAAATATTATAGATATAAAAGTGATAAATTTGATCAACAATCTTTTTGTACACTTTGTTTTAAGTATTGTTATTAATAAAATATGTACATTATTTTCGATTCAAAATTAAATTTACCTGTCAACTGTAAAAAATTATCTTGTTATGAATGATTATTATTAAATTGGTTCTAATAAATATAGTATGATTGAATGCATTAATTATAGCAGTAGCCGTAGAATTATTAAATTAACTATTCTCTGCGCCGTAGCATTTTCGAAGAAGGGAATGTAAATCAGTGAACGCTAATGCAAGGCTTAATATTGATAGTAATTTCTTGATGCAGATGTTATAGTTCAAATAATTTATCAATTACTTAACTAAGAAATTTACTTTGCACTTGGAGTAACATTATTCCATTATGCCAATTATGAAACGAAATATAAGAAATATTTTCATAAATATTACTATTTCGAATTGTACATGCCATTGTTAATGTAATGGAGGATGACTTTTTGTTCAAATCAGCGGAAATATAACCAAACGATAATCATTTGAATATTGTGCAGTGAGATGAAATAAAAATTAACCACTTTTCAAAACATATTTTACTTAATATTTGATTTTGTTATTAATTATTTAATTATAAAGTATTAACATTAAACATTATAAAGTATTATTTTGAAGTATTTAAAGGATTCATTTTCTTATATAATGAGTTTATAATTATCAATAAATAATTAAACTAATATTAGCTTTAGTTTACGAATAAAAGATTCATATGTTATACTTTGAAACTAATTAATGATAAAAATTTAGTTGTAACTTAAATATACAGGATGGAAGTAGATTGTATAAATATATGATAAATATGTATTGATTAATACATTGATTTTCAGACTGTAAACATATTTTTAAAGTTTTACAGTCTTAATAACCAAACATGTCATTTAACATACATAGCAGCAACCTAATAAATACGAATAATAGCGTGAAAACCATATGTTGAAGATATAAAAATATTTCTATGCAGTTGATACTGTAAGGTCATGGATATATAGAAAGTGAATGTTTGGAATATTTTGGAATATTTATGAGAGAGATATGAAATTTATCGGTAATAATTTTTCTCTCATGATCAAAACATCATTAAGTTTAGAAAATTAGATATTTTATGATTTGAAAAAAATGATTATTGTATCTTTTATTTGCGAGTTGCTTTCGAAAATCTACGAAAGCAAATTTATTGGTGAAAATAATATTATAAATGACAAGGTACAGCAACATTTCTGAATTTTATTCAAAGGTAAATTGGAAATGCAATCAAATTTTTACTTCTTTATTTTGCTTAGAATTATAGTATTTTGCATATTTTTGTTGACGATTTAAATTAATTATTTATTTAATATTGTATTCCATAAGTAACACATAAAACAAGTAAAATAATTTTGATTGGATTGGATTTGTTTTTATCATAAAACAGTTTTGTTTTATTATTTCGCAATGGAAGCAACAAAAGGGCTATTGCTGACAGACCTTGCAATTTTTAACTTTGTTCAAGTGACTAGGATGACACCTGAGCTGGTACTCCCTCTCCTAATCTACACACTGTGCCACGGGTGGACTTTGGGCCCCGACAGGTTTAACGTGCATCAGTCTCAGCTATATGGTGGATCTTTAATGGCATCAAGGCTCTAACCCGTGACTGAACGAAAACCGCCGGCCACGAATCCGAAGCCATGACCACTAGGCTACCACGGCCGCACGTAAAATCAGAACATAGGGTGTAGGTAATAGTAGTTATAATTGTTCTTAGCTCTGCCGCATGAAATGCAGCGTCCTTTTTGGTTTTTCGGTGATGGTTGTAATTTTTCCTCATTTATTACCTCCAAAGGAAGCAATTTACGAATAATAGCTTTTGAATGTACAGGGGCTTAGCAATATTACTTGTTCTTCAAAGTATGGTTTTATGAGACCTCACTAAGTATTTTAAGAACATTCTTCTGAATTAGAGAGATGCTTTGGGTTAAGCGGAATTCAAAAGGATTTGTGCATTTATGCCTGCTACGTTTTGGAAGCGTAAAAAAAATGTTGCTTTTGTTCATTTGCTTTCAGGCTACGGTGTATAGCCTAGTGGTCAAGGTCGTGGACTCGCAGCTGGCGGTTTTCGTTCAGTCGTGGGTTCGATCCTTGGCCGCCAAAGACCCGCCGTGTAGCCGGAGCTGATGCACGTTAAATCTGTTCGGGGCCCAAAGTCCTCCCGTTGGCGTGGTGTGGTTGTTAGGAGAGGGGGGGTGCCAGCTCAGGTGTCGTCCTCGTCACTTGACCGTGGTTCAAAATTACGAGGTCCGTCGCCAATAGCCCTCTGATGGAGATGCTGACCACTACGTTTTCTCTTGCCCTTTTACCAGAGAGTTTCATTTAAAATGTCCTGTTATTGAAGCGAAACCTATTTGGCTGAGGTCCGTGTGTGAAAATCCCTACTTACATTCTAAGCTTAAATCCTGTATACTTACGGCTCGTAAAATTACCCAACAAATTTATTAATTTTTTCAAACTTTTATTATATTTCTCAATATTTTTATCATCCCTTACCATGTAGCTATAATTGTATGTCTTGTATATATGTTCCCACCTTTGCCTAATACTTAATTTTTGTTTACGAGTTTGTGGACGTTTTTGTATTGTGCTATTTAACCTGTTGTGTATCTTATTTCTGTGAGAAAATTTCAACTGTTTCTTGTGTTTCTGTCATGTATATTTTTTGTTGTGCAAATACCTTGTACATTTTGTTTAACCTTTATTTCAAAATTATGTAAATCTTATGTTATTTTGTCAATAAATGCTGAGTGCGGGGATGATTGTTTCCCGGGGGTCCGGTTTGCAGCTCTAAACCCTTTGGGTGAGCTCGGTCCCCTTGGGTACTCTGCCAATAGCCCTCGTGTTGCTTCTAGTGCGACGTTAATAAAAAACTAAACTAAAACAGGCTACGGTGTTGTTGCCACTCAGTTGGGTCTACCGTATCTACTTTGCCACCTCAACTTTGAAGTTTACACAGAAGTAATCAAATAAATTTCTCTTTCTAAGGAAATACTACGTATGTTTTAAATAAAAGAAAGCTTTTATTTTCAAAGCATATTGGGCTTTAATGCATTAATTTTCTTAAAAAAATATTATTTTGTAAGTAATAATGAGTATTTATTGCGAATATATGTGTAGCTTTCAATCGGAAATACAGTAAAAATGTTGTCTCTGACAAAAATATTGAACAATATTTATGAGAAAATTCAACATATATAACATAGTAAAATCCAACATGATGAAAAATTTGAAAACAAAAATGGAATTTATATGTTATTTTCAACAAAAAAAAATGATATGTGTATATATGTTAATTAAACTCTGTTAATAAAAAAAATCCTAAAAATATTGAAATATTAAAAAAAAGGAGTGTATTATCTTTGTTGTTAAAAATTATCAAATAATAAAAATTAGTTATTTTCGTATCATTCTGAAATTATATTTATGAAAATATTAAAATCCAGTTTTATATTATATATTAAAACAAAGCAGATTATTCGACAACTTCAAACATAAATCTTTTATGCTATGCATATCTTACCAAATATTCGGTTTTCACCAGAGCGAATGAATTTATACCAAAACTTAGCAAAAATTACTTTTTCGAACACTGAGAAAGAGAAAAGAAATCTTTTTATCGGGGAAAATGTCTGATAGGAGCAAACAAATGTGAAATGTTGGTTATAAATAATTTTGTTGACTTTCGATAGTCCCCCCGCAAACCCCGTTCAGCAATCCATCATGTAATGCTGTCCAGGAATACATCCTAATCTAATGAATGTTGTCAAGATGAAGGTCGGAACTTGGAAAAGAAATTCGGTGAGAATTTCCTTATCTGGTTGTAGGCAATTTTATGTCCCTTCAGGCGACCAGTTACTCCCAGATCAATGTTAATGGTGTCACGGGAGCAAATAGTGTAGTCAGGGCGATCTATCCTTTGCTAGGATATATCAAGTGATTTCCGATAAACTTAATACCAGAAAGATACGTGGAAAGGATGGAAGAGTTTTATTCGCTTGAGAAAACATGCAGAAATTTAGGCTTATATTTTTATTCGGAGTAGCAAATGTTTTTAAGAAGCCCTCGAATATTTAGTTCTATTTTTAAACCGAAATTTAGTTAAAAAGAGTGCTGTGGTCTTATAAGAAAAGCTGGAACCTAAATTTATAAAAAAAATGATTAATCAGTTTTCGTTAAACAAGTATGTTTCTATTATTAAATACATAATATAAACCGAGTATTATTTTAAGTATATAAATTAATACTGATACATTTTTGAAACTTATTCGTAATCACACAAAAGTTTTTGTAATACCATTTAAGATAATTTTATGTTGTTATACCTTAGTATTGATTCTAATTTTTTGTTTGAATGTAGAAACAAAGATTTAATTTGTTTAAGCTTATTGAATGATATTTTGGAGAAGGGTGTATTTAATAATAATTATTTAAAACAAATAATTTTATATCACACTTTTTGAATAATTTTGGGGTTGTGGTATACTCAATTTCTTTTTGTATTCCTAATAGTTTTCAATAAAAATTCATAGTTTTTGAAAATTATCAAATTTTTCAAATTATTGAGAAAAATTAAAATTTTACTTCAATTGAAGAATTCATAGTAATTTTCTGGTTTTGTTACATAAAATATGCTAAGTAAAGTGTTTCCATACAATCTTGATACCCAAGACCATATTTAAGCAATTTCCCTTTAATTTAAGAGAAATCATTTAAAAAGTAATACAAAACAGTATAATCCAGCAGTATTTTTTTAAGAAAAAAGTTAAGAAAAATACAATTTTTGGCCAGTCTATTATAATGGACATTGGTTCTTAGTCTTGTAAAAACATATGTTACTGAATAAATATATAACATAATTTCAGTATTCACACATTTAAAATTGTATAATAGCTATTTTTAAATAAAAAAAAATACATAAAAGTATATTAAAACTATATTCAAACTGCTGATATATCTTCAATTTTTCATTCTTCTGGAACAAGGATCCCGCCAAATAATTTTCAGTTTTGCTGAATAGATGACAGCCCTGGACTATCCAATGTAAGGAAGTGCCTGATTTTAGGAAATAAAACAGTAAATTCTTTCTCTGCATGTAGAGTAAATATGTACAATAGAATGTACGTCGGGTTTCAAGAGGATATTGCTAAAACCTCATGGCTCATAAACTGCAAATGAGCCAAGTTCCTGACTTCAGGTAGGGCACTTAATTGAACGATTCTGCAAGCCTACCTGCTCTTTCGGGTGTTAGTTGATAAGAACATCTAATATCCTGTATGGTTTTCTGTAAGACTTCCTAGAATCCTTCGATTCCATATTCACTTGGCAGTCATACGATCATGACCAACAAGATCAGTAATATCACGGAACGATTAGCCGCATACCTGTTAAGAAAATATACTTCCCTATCAAATTCTAACACCCACTCATAGGTATCCCTCATTTTTACATGAGGCATAACACGACGTTTGTACAAACAACAACTTTTTCAAATGTGGTTTTCTGAAAAGAAACGAACTATATTGTTTTTATTACCAATTGTTGTTAGCTTTATACCTTCTTAAAATGCTTTTAAATGCTACCAATGTTTATAACTTAACATGATGCAATTCTCATGCAAATTTGACTTTTGTTTCATGTCTTTAAATGGAAAAGTAATTTGAATTCCCAAATTGAGAGAGAGAGAATTATCATCATATTTGATTCAACAGCTCGGGGTAGGCCAAAGCCGTCTATGGAAAGTTCCTCCAAGATAGCCTGCTTTTTGTCTTAGTCTTTTAATTCATGTACCCAATCACCTCAAAATTCTAAACTTTTTATTTATTAATTATCTGCGTTGTATATAAATGCATTTATGATGGATTACGTTGCATATAAAATAAATAATAATTTCTTAAACTAAAGAAGATTCTGCATTTATTTGAATAGATAAAAAAATTTTTAAAAAATTATTCTTATTATGTAAAACATAGCACTTATAGATAAGATGGATATTCTGTTTCTTTCTTTCTTTTTTTTGCTAATAGCTAAGAATAGAATTATATAAAAAAAATTGGCACGAAGTTTTGATTTTAACACTTGTAATTTGGCATGATCTTAAGAAACTGAGCATTATTTCAATTAAAATAGCAGCAAGGACTAATTATAATACATGCATTTTATGAAAAAGAAGTAGAAAAGAGAGCAATCTTATCTTATCTTTGACCATTACTGGGAAATAAATTCTTTTATTTTTATAACTCACATAATTACTTATTTCAACATACAGTAAATACAAATGACTTAAGATAATTTAGTTTCCAAGAATTACGTAGCAAAAATTTCCAGCTGAAAGCATTCTGAAACAAGTTAACTTAATGAGTTTCGAGAAATATACAATTACAAATAGAAGATTCTTAGTATTGTCCTAAGTGATTTGTTATCAAATGCTTTTCATTAGCCATATTCGGAGAAAGAAGGATACTAGAGATAATTGCTCTTATCAACAAATTGGAAGCGACATATCATTTTAAAATTACTTGGATATATCATTTATTTTTTATTTTAATTTTTAAAATACAACTTTCTGTATTCTAAGGGATTGAACACAACATTTGAAATGAATGATCAAAGATTAAATTTAAATCATAAGTTACAGTATATTTATATATTGGTATATCTATAATACTCAATGTTAAAGTTTTAATGCTCAAAAACTTTACAAATTGTGTAAAAAGTTCTGAAATATATGGCAGAATAAAAAAATTAGGATATGAATTTTATCTGTGAGTCCAAATGTAAAAATATTGTAAGCATTTTTTAAGAATATTTTTTTTTATTTATAGGTTTTTATTGCTTAAGGAAAATGGGCCTAAATGTATATAATTGTAAATTGAGACACCTTAAACATTACTAAATATGTAAAAAAAATACACTTTTCAATAAGTGTGTGATAACACTCATGAAAATGAGAAATGAAAAAACACAGAATTCTTAAGCGTTATTTTGTTCCAAGTTTCCATACCGAGAATTACTACGAATAATCATCCCTGGTTATCCATATGTTTTAAAAATAGAAAAAAACTTAAGGTTTAACAATGTACACTACAGCTGACAAAAATTACTTTAATGAGAATAATATCAAAAGATACAGCAATTCCTTTATTCTTATTCTAAATTTGTAAAACTGCTTTCAAAGATAGGAAAGACTAAAAAACTGTACTAATTTATTAATAGTTTGAATTAAGAATTCGAACACTCCAATCAGATTTACTATTCGCATCCGAACAACGCAGAAATTACTTCTATTAGCTTAAAAAATAAAACCCGGTGTTAATAGATCATTTAAAATATTTAACATAATAACTGACTTTTAAAAATAATGGATTCATAATACAATCCGATGTTTTTACAGAATTATAAGTTATTTTTAATATGACTATCAGTTCTACAGGTATTCGAGAAAATGAAAAGATAGTATTCTCTAAATTACCTTAAACAAATGCATTGTTTGTAAGAAATGTAAGATTTTTTATTCAATTGCTACCTTTTCTAACGAATTTTTAAAATAGTTGTTTTGCTTAATATCTTTATTATTTTACTTTTGTTAATTAAAATAAAGGTTTTTCTGAAATTAATGGACTTTTAACTCAGAAATGAAATGGATTGTTCAAGATAGCTTTCTTCCATTATCGAATACTATGCAAATAGTTGGTTGATAATTAACAACTGTTAAATGTAAGATGCTGTCTCATTTAAAGCAGTCTTCGTGTAATGATAATGAAATCAGAAGATATTTTCAGATAAAAAAGCACTCTTACATTAATTTTTTTACTTCTTTGTTCTTGAAAGAACAGTGTATTTTATAATACTACTCATTTGCATCTGAATCAATCCCTTTTTTCTAGTAAGAATATGTTCCATATTTAATATCCAGTAGTATAATGCTAAATTGCCATTAATCTTTAAGTGTTGACTTGAAAGTGTTTCTTTTTCGGAATCACCCTGAATTTTAAGAATACTATGTCGTAAACAAATGTAAGTGCTTACAATGCCACATACTTACGTGAAAACTCGAAGAAATTTCTGCCTAAGAATGTGTTTCGATCGAGTTCTTTGACATTAGGCGATGATACTAGCACTACTTTATTTGAAAATTCTATAATTTGATATAGAACTTTTCTTGAAATATTCGAGAAATTCCTAGTTTAAAGGGTAAATAATATAAAGTCGTTTTTATCTTTTTAATGAAGGAGATGAAATAGAGAGATGAAGTAAATCTAAATTATCAGAAATTGAACAAACCAAATTTGCTTCAATTGACTTTTAAAATATAATAAAAATGCATTCAAAAAATTTTGTTACTAAAAATTCTGCATTGAGACGTTTCAAATATTTCATTCTTTCACCATATAGAAGCCGTAGAATTTCCAAGAAATCCTAATTCTAATCCGTACAATTTTATAAAAGAGATTTTGATCAGTTAAATGGGTTTTTATTTACCAAGTATAGCATGTGAGTTACATATAAACAGTGGTAAAAATGTGTTTAAAATATTTCAAGTTCTAGATATAAAACAATATGTTAAGTAGCTTATAACTCATCTTTCTGATGATAAAATGAGCGCTAAAATCCCAGACCTTGCTTTTCAATATTCACATAAGAATATGTTTAAAAGTATTTCGTTAAAAATATCGAATAAAATTTATAAGACATGCATTTGAATTCGAGATTACTTTCTTATACTCCCACATTACATTTATGCAGTAATCTTTTTTTCTTCATGATACTAAAGATTCGAGAGTAAAAGTACATTTGTTATTCACGTTTAAAAGATCAAAAATATCGCATTGCATATTTATTTTTTTAAATTATGAAGTCATACGAGAGTTACTTGCTTTCAACTGGAATAATTTTGCAAAACGTATTGTTCACTTGAGAATGATATAAATAAAAAAGAATATATTTAAATTTAAACGTTAGTCTGAAATTTTATTCAATGTTTTTGCTTGTTTTTTGTGATATCAGATTCCTATTCCCGCAGTGAAATCTTAAAGATTTAATGTAAGTTCATACTTAGTTAGAGTAGCTTAAAGGTACGCATGAAAATAGAACAAATTCTGAACATGAGGAATTGATTTTTTTTTCGAATTACTACAAATTTATTCTAGATAATGTAATTTAGCAGTTTTTTCTATAAAATAAAGCAAAGTTAAGCTTGAAGTGTCCAAAAGAGAAAAATAATTTATAATTAATCAAATATTAAAAGAAATCTCTGTCGGAATAAAATGTGAAACGCTAGTGTAAAATGATTATGAAATAAGAAAACTATACAAAGAAACGATAATAATCATATTTATTATCCACAGAAACGATTAAAGGAAAACTGCGCATAAAAGATGTTCACACTTTAGACAAAACCGAACGAAATAAAATGTGAAGTTATTATTGAAAAAGGTGAGTGTTCACTTCTGACACCCCGCTGAACAATGATTCCCCATATTTGCTCTGATTTTCTAGACTAGTTGTGGGCTCAAATAATTTCATACGTCATGAGTGCTATTTTAAGCTTTGAGAAAGAACTTAATGGGTGCAGAGTGGCATCAAGTTGACTCCTAAGTATATCCTACACATTCGTAATAGGGTTCAGATCAGGTGATTGAGTAGACTACGGCATGTATTGGATATTTTCCATTTCTAGGAAGTCGTCGATCTGGTGATCACGGTGATAAGTAAGAATTCTGGACCATTAGTACCTATCTTTTACCAGTATCAGACCCCATTTCAATGGCATGGGGTGGGTTCAGTCGTCCAGCATGATACCTACACACGCCATGACTCCCAATAAAATAAAACAATACTTTGATGATGTTTCCTGGACGGAAATGAGTTCCATGTTCTCGCCATATAGTTAGCCACTGAAAATTAAAGTTCAGACTAAAGCAAGATTCGTCACAAAACATAGCATTGGCCTGGTGCAGGAAATCCTAGTACTGATTCTCCTAACTCCAGTTCAAACGAGCGCATTTTTGTGTAGATGTAAAGGATGGGGGAATCCAAACTGCTGGTCGTCTGATTTAGATACGAACATGATTAATTCTCCAGTCAACAATTTGGTAGGAAATTCGTTTTCCTGTGGCTGTTGTTAGTGCTGAACCTAGTTCCCTGACGCAACTGTTCCTGTGATGACGCGTAGTTATTATCAAACACAGTTATTGGCTAACGATTCAGGCTTTTGGCTGACCACATATTAGATTTCGTTTTTATTTCCGAAATTTGAAAACTCACACATGAAGATACATTTGGAATTGTTCGGTGTGCTATCTTCCGCAACTGAATATTTCAACGTTTCTTCTTTTCACAACTATGTTCAGTTGTCGACTTTGGGCAATAATTATTCATTTTAATTAATCTTTAAAAAAACATCCCTTCCCACTTCAACTGCATAAAAACTACACACACATATATATATACACACATAATATATATATATATATATATATATATATATATATATATATATATATATATATATATAGGAGGTATCCGTCTTGCAAGACACCTCCTGGTTCTTCGGTGTATAGGTGGATGTAAAAAATTTATAAGTGATACAATTTACCAGTGATGATGAGGCTTCAAATTGTTTTACTTCGTTTATTAGAAGGAGAGATGAAGAAGGAAAATATCTACCAATGTTTCTATGTACAAGTTGGCATATTTTAAATAACTAGTTCCCTCGAGAAAGATAGATGACCACCCAACATTATCGGACATCTGTGATTGGCGTTGGAACACGCATTGACATTAGGAGTTTAGCTACATCGGGAGAAGGCGGAGAAGAGAAGAGGAGAAGAGAGCGCGAGAACTAAACGTTTCTCAGTTTTGTTCAGTGATGGGGGGGGGGGCTGCGTGAGTTATCACATAACGCTGATACGTGGTGCCGTCTATCGAGTAACTGAAGAGCTGGTTTTACAAGAAAAATTTGAAAATACAGTTAATACTTTGATAATTAGGTTGAAAATCCTACACACACACACGCACACACACACACACACACATATATATCTTGTTGATTTAGTTCAAATAAAAATGATAATAAAATTCATTAAAAATTCATTTTATATTGCATTTAATTACATAAAAAGAATTTAAATAAAAGGCATGATAAAAGCATGATTCTCTTGTAAGAGGCAAATAACTGAAATTTTCGAATTCTTAAAAAAGAGTTAAAATTAACTGCGGAATAATTCATGGGAACATTTAGATTTAAAATTAAGATATTATTTTTAAATTTGTATACTTCTAATGACAAAATTAACAATTCCATATGAGCACAGCAGTGCCTAAGCTCTTGATATGAAAACTATTTATTAGAATACGTTTTATAACTAACTATTCTTGCTTAACACGTTTCGTATCGTTATTTTATATCCATTTATTACATTTATTAATATGAAAACCAATTAATTATTAAAATAAAACGCTTATTACTCGAGAAAATTAGTTTTTTTTTACTCCTATAATATATTAAGAATTACATCCATACATTAGATACAAAGGCGTATAAATTTTAATAATTTTCCAATAACGTGGTACTTTAAATATCTTTCAAACAATCCGTTTTTGTGAATAAGTTAAAAAAGAATCAAAAATTCATTATTGCTGAATAATATTGAAAACTTAATATTGATATGCATAATTCATGTTAAATATTGATCAGTATTTTCAGCATTGTCATTATATCAAATTCTTAATATTCATTAAAATTACTTCTTCCCATCAAATTCAAATGACTGTCCTATAATTCGAAAATGCAGAACGCCTTAAATTGATAACTTCCTCCTCAATTCTCTATATGTAGGTAATAATCACATAACTCCTAACAACAGCTGGATGTCAACGTTAAGCAGCGCAAAGGGCAAAATACATGCAAATCTATTTCACTAGTCCATTAGAAATCACTCGACAGATGACGATTTGAATGATGTCGCTTGTTCTCGCGTATCTGATAACAGATTAAATGTCTAATGGATTGGACATGGAGCTTAATAGTAAGAACACTTCAATTATGAAATCCAAGTTCCGATTTTCAATGGTGACATATATTTGTGGAAGCATTTTGATGAGTTACTTCTAAAGCAAAGTCTGTAGCAGCTTGATGTAAATAATATAAGCTTTGGACAATCCATCATTTTTAAGTGAATTTAAATAGAAGGTTATGTAGCATTATAATATTTTACAAGAAGGCTGAAACTTTCTTCTATAGGACAAGTAAGTGCGTTATTTGAAAGATAAATTTTGTCAAATTATTTAATAATAGTATTCAAGAATATACAAGAAAAGCAAAGTATTTCTATATTTTACATTCTAGAACCAAGATATCAAATTCATTTCTACTCGCTAGGCAATATGTAAGAAGAAAAAATCATGCAAAACACTTTTCTATGTAGTTATGAGGGGAGAGAATATTTTTCGTTGTTAAACTTCAGAGAAATAAGAGAACTTCTGATATTTATTTCAGTGCTTGTGTTGTTCATAGTAACGTGGTTTTTGTTGTAATATCTTAAGTAAATTTGTAGAATTATTACATATAAAGCATGTTATATTATATTTTATATAACAAGCAAAAGAAATGATCTGTCCCACTGTTCTTGGAATTTACGAAATTTGACAGCAATTTTTTTATTTAGATATACTATCCTCCAGATCCAATAAAATTATAATGAAAGAAAGGTCTTAAAAGGAAGGTGAAATACTTAACCCACAAACACACTCACACACACACACACACACATATATATATATATATGTGTGTGTGTGTGTGTATGTATATATACACTCACGGACAAAAAAATTAGCGCACCAAGAAATAATTGCGGGATCGTAACGAAACTTGGCATGAAGGTACTTGTCGGGGAGATATGCAAATGATTAGAAATGCAACGTGATTGCGCATTACGTATAGCCGGTAGAGGGCGTTTAATGTCGTTCTCCGTGGAGTATAAAACAGGTAACCAAAGCTTGTTTGAGTGTGTTGAATCGTTTACAAAGGAAGAGTTGAGGTAGACATGCCATTTCGCTGTTTTCGAAGAAAATATGAGCAGCAGTCGTAGTTTGAGAGGGGGAGAATCATCGGCATGATGGAAGCTGGGTGGTCAGCTAAGCAAATAGATCGTCAATTAGGCCGTTCTGATTGTGTTGTGAGGAGGAGTTGGGACCAGTGGATCGGAGAGATGTCATTTATATGAAGACCAGACTCAGGACGCTCTCGACAGACCGGTCGTCGAGAAGACCGCCACATCATAAGAAATGCACGCGTACAGCCAACTGCTTCATCGGCCTCCATCCAGGCACGAGTAGTACCTTCACTAGGGGCCCCTGTGTCTTCTCGAACCATATGAAGGCGCCTGGCATAAGGACATTTGGGATCGCAGCGCCCATTACGTGTGCTGCCCTTGACGCCCACCCATCGACGCCTCCATCTGGAGTGGTGCCGCGCACGAGGAAACTGGACTGCAGCTTAATTGAACCAGGTCGTCTTTAGCGACGAATCCAGATTCAATCTCAGCAGTGATGACAATCGTGTTCGTGTGTGAAGACCCCGTGGTGAACGCCTCAATCCTGCCTTTGCTTTACAGCAACACACCGCTCCCACAGCTGGTGTGATGGTAAGGGGTGCCATTGCCTACAATACAATGTCACCCCTAGTTTTGATCCGTGGCACCATGACAACCTAGTGGTATGTCCATTGCATCCTACAACCATATGTGTTGCTATTCATACAACTGCTCCTAAGTGCCATTTTTCAACAAGACAATGCTCGGCTTCACACGGCTAGTTTATCACAAGACTGTCTCCGCATTATTACTACTCTTCCTTGGCCTGCCCGATCCCCATATTTGTCACCAATCGAGCATAACTGGGATCATTTGGGAAGGCGAGTCGGGCATTCCACGAGTTTGAACGAACTAGAGGTGGTTACAGCAAATATGGAACGAAATGTCTCAAGACATCATACAGAACTTGTATGTCTCAATGTCCGATCGTATCGCATCGTGCATTCGCGCTACAAGGGGGTTCAACAGGGTATTAAATCTCCGTTCTTTTGCCTTTTTCTCTGAAATAAAAGAGTATTTTTTTTTGATTTTCGTATCATTTACTTATGTAACAGTAGTCATTACGGATGTAAAATTTCGTTTCATTTTGACGACTCATACTTGGTGCGCTAATTTTTTTTATCCATGTGTGCATATATATATATATATATATATATGCAAAAAAATTTAACAAGTAAAATTAAACTCTTGCGGTCTTATAGATAATATTTCTGATTTTTAAATGTTGATATGTTTATTAAATATTATCAAATATGAAAATTTTTCTCCCTCTACCTAAGGAATAGTTATTGATATTCAGATAATATTTGCAAAACTTTGGAAATCCTCATTTAAAAGGTTCCTTAAAATTTATGAACTGTAAATCTAAGCACTTACTTACGTAGACGCTAGAAAATTCGCATTGTTTTTTACATGTATTTTAAATGGACTTCATTCTTTTTACAACATGGGATTCAGGTGTTTCTCAAATTTTAAATCTTAAATCTAAATTATTTAATTCAAAAATTATTATTTTTAGATTTTTTTAATTAGAATATCTTTCATCTTCTTTTCTAGTGTCTTTTGCTTAATAAATTATAATACATTTTGTAATGATCCAATTTTCACCTGGCCAGATGCACTTGGAGAAAGTTGGTACCATAACACGTATTTAACCCCTCAATTCTATTCTTTGTCTGACTGTGAATTATTTTGTTTCGTTGAGTATTAAATTTATTTAATTTTTCTTCGGTATTCATTCATTTCTATAAATACTCTTCTCTCACTTTTACATTTTGTTGTATTTTAGTTGCTTTCATATTTATTACGTTTTTAATAATTTAATTGTTTTATCTTGTACACACACATACACACACACGCACACGCACACACGCACACACACGCACACGCACACACACGTGTACATATATATATATATATATATACATATACATATATATATATATATACATATATATACCCATATGTACTCTCTCTCAATAACACGCAGGCACACACACACACACATACATATATATATATATACAAGAGATGGGAAAGCATCATGGATCGCAGTAGAAGTGATATTATCTAACATTAAAAATAACCTTATAAAAATATTAGCTTCGTTTTTCCTAAACAGAAGTACTACTTCAGCCGAATTATTCAGAATACGCCAAAACACTTATTTAATTACATTTTTACATAAACAATTAATAAAAAGAATCCTATCCATTAAAAGTAAAAACATTTCAGTCCCGAAGCAATACTCAACTTCAAAGTAGGAACAATAGATACGTAAGAAATCATTTTTTAAACTGCTATCAAAAACCATACAAATAGCTATTATTAATTAAGAAAAACACTTTTCTTCAAACTTCTCTGTTGAGTAATGAATGAACAGAACTATAACCAGGCTGCATATCCATGCTAACTACTTCTCCAAGCATGTTGTTACTGAGTGGTTTACCTAAAACATTACTAATCTCATTTCCTCTATAAAATATAGTGGTGAAATATTTATTTATTTATTTTTTCTCTGAAGACACTTGAGATAGCTTAGCCTGCTGAAATGGTTATATATTTTTGTAATTGTATATATATATATGTGTGTGTGTGTGTGTATGAAGAAGAATTTCTTTTTTAAAATTCTAAGAGGAATTATGAGTAAGGGTACGGATTTCAGAATAATAATTAAAAATAATAATAATTATATTTAAAAAATATATACAACGAAAATATTGGCACCCAATTTTTTTTCAACAAAGTTGGCTGTGAAATATAATTTAACACTCGAAGTATTTAAAGCTTATAAGTTTTATATTATGGAGGATTTTAAATATCTTAATTTTAAGATTAAATGTTGCATTTTAAGATTTCAGATATTGAAAATTCAGTAAGAAATTGTAAGTTAAATTTATTACGTCTAATACTGATAAGGTCCCAGATAATTGTTCTAGTATTTGTGCTAATTTGAATATAAACATAATACTAATTTTGCCCGAATTTGAGACTGACTTCAAGGAAGTAAGAAAGCAACATCATGCAATGGACATATTTCAAAAGATACTCGACTTCCTAAATTTTTTGTATTTTTATTCCAGTGAATAGAAAATTTGATTTAAAATTTGAATTATATTGTTAATATTAATTATTTTTCAAAATTCAGGTACGCATAAAATGTATAGTACCGAAAATATTACTATTTTTACAACTGAAAAGAAACTATTTTAAACAATGTTTTGAATTCCTTGTTAATTTTACTTCCTTATTTAAACATTAAATTTTGCAATTTAAGAAAACTCTAGTAAATATATTATTTTCTACAAGATTTTTATTTTTTTAAAAATATGTTGTCTTACAGTTTCTTAATATCCGCTTATATTTTACTAATTAGATATATTGATTTTTTTTTAATAAGTATCATCACATTTTAGGAAAAAAAACATTTACATAATTTCTGCACTTGTGTTATTCGTTCCAGTAGGTTTGATAAGAGCATAATTGTAATAATAAAGAGTAAATTCAGTAATATTTTATTTGCTAATACCAATACAGTTGATTATTAAATTAAAATTTCTCTAATTTTCCGTTCATACATTTTCTGAATCGGAAAAAAGTTAACAATCTAAATAAGATTATATTATTTAAGACAATCATTTTTGTGCACTTATTTAAGTTTTTATCATTTACAATGAACCCTTATACGAACTTTAACATATATGAGAATAACTATATTGGGCAGTACACACTATCATGTCCTACGTAACAAAGTTTATCTTTTCAAAATTTTTGTGTATTTGAGATAACCAACGAAAAGTTGTATTTAATATAACAACATTGAATTCTCGTATTTCCCTAATAATAAATTTAGTTCTTATAATTTTAATGCATATGTATATCAGGTTAGATTGTATTAAAAATTTCCAACAGATATTTTTCTTTGACTTATTGTAACTTCTTTGCTTTGTTTTACTTTTAATTTAGCCTTTTATAAACCCACTCTTGTTTTTCTTCGATTTACTGTATTCTTCAAGAATAACCATTTATGTTTAATATTAAATTCTATAAATATTCTAAAAATACTTATTTACATCTGTATGTATTTTTAGCCAAGCACACTGGTTAAAAAAATGTAAAAACGGATCATTGTACATAACATCTTCATATACCTTATGTAATGCATTTTATTTTGGATCAAACTGAAAGGTTTTGGACCCGTAGCGAGTCTGTTGAATGCTTAACAATAATTGCAAATCCTTTGCGCACATTCTAAAATACACCAATAAAACCCTGTATCTGATTAACTGTTTCCGGTACCGAGTAGTTCTGTACAGTTAAAGGTTTAGATTGCGGTATTTGGTACTGCCGTTCTCTATAACTCGTCTAATTTCTTTCCCTTTTAAGGAACTAAAATATATATTCTTTTCAAATTAAGTTTAAAGTATAATTTTGAAGCTGCCAGTACAACACGTTTAGTTGTACAAGGTAAATGCACTTTTGAAGTTATCCTAAGAAATTCGAAACCAAAAGAGAGGTACTTTAAGACATTCGTATTGGCTCTCAGGAAGCTGGTACATTTAATCAAGGTCTCATCAAGATCAACATTAAAAAAGAACACTTTTATTTCAAGAAACACTTTAGTGTCATGTAACTTTCATATAATGTCATCAATTAGTGTCCTTTATTAAATAATTACTAATTTTAGTTGTCTACAATTTATATAAACCTGTGTGTTACCATCCCTTTTCCTCATTAACACTACTAATGCTTTAAGTGTGGAGCAGTATGGGAAAAAAATCCTCGATTCCAGCTTTTCTTGCATTTGCTTACTGAGCAACAACCTTTCGGGAAATGATGTTAACGCGGTCTTCGATAAATTGAGGCCTCATCCTTGAAAACAATATTCATCCATGAATTTGTAAGTTCTATTTTTCACGGAACAAACTCACCCATCTGACCTCTTTTCGTAACTTTAATTCCTTAATGTGAAAAATTTCGGTTTTATTTAATACTATTTATTCCACTACGCCACATATTTTCAACAATATCCCGTCTGCGATATCACTTATTCCTATTTCAGATTGTTTGTAATTTGTAACTGGCGATGGGCATACTGTTTCGGTTTCTGTTCGGTGTTTATTTTGCAGCCCACAAAATTCTTGCACCCTGCCCTTAACTCGGGCGAGGTTTCATTTTCTTTTAGCATCTGCAGAAGGCAGGGAGGGATTATAACTTCCGCTATCAACAGATCGCTCAACGCAGTGGCGAGTTCAAGGCCACCGCATTTTCCTTCCTCGGCGAATTGGATGAGGAATATTTCAGGATTAATTTTCTTTCCAAAACAGCTAGTCAAAGCACTAGATTCGTTTTAATGTTTATTGAGGAATAAATGTTTTCTTATTTCTATCTGTGCGCCGCTGTCACTTAAATCATTGCACCTTTTTCCATTGTTTAAGAGGCTCATGTGTTTCGATTAATGCTTTTTTTGCCTTGTAAGGCAAGATTTAGACAAGCTTTAGCAAAGTCTATTTTACTGTAAATATAACACTTCACAGATGCTCTGCTTTCCGGTTTGTTCTGCAGAAAAGGAAGAGACTGAATTTGTCCAGAGTTTATTGGCTCTCCCCCACTCCCACCCCGCGGGATATACGTTTGGACTTATTATCAGAACTCGTACTTTACGAGAATCTGCCACTCAAAATAAGTAAATGCACATTGTTTGTGCTGAAAAGAATATTGATTTCTTTTTCTTTTTAAAATAAAGTTTATGAAGAATGTTATAATTTTGTTTTCAAAGGTTCGACAGGCTATAAAGAGTTATAGTTTGGAACAAGATTGAGTGGAAACAAATAAAGTTGATGAATATATTTAGTACTAAATAAAATAAAAATAGTGATGAAAATGGGAAGAGCATTGTACATTTTGCAATTAGATGTGTATATTATGACGAAAATTCTTCTTATTCTTCTTAAACCTAATTTTTTTCCTGCATTTTTAACATTTTCTTTTTAAGTGTATATGCTACATTGTTACGATATTACTATTCATTTATTATCTATCTACTTGCTAAATTCTCTCTCATGCAACAACAATCTAATTATTGAAATAAACAATCAATATTTCCATCATTTATTTTATTAACTCTACTATTATTTAATACAGATTTTGTATGATCATTACGTGCTGCAATATTGCGGAAATATTTGCCTTCATGAGCTTGACGTCATTTCTTTTTTATTTATACGTAGGGCATTTTATGATATTGAATGTAAAAACATAAACAATAAAAAAGGATATCAATTCTTGTCCAAAGATAAATATTTCTTCTTTTGAGTCGGGAATTTATAATAGCTTTCATAGAGTAAGAATAGTTTAATTTGTGTTACACAACAAATTACTGTATAACAGAATGAAACTAAACAAAATATTACCGCAAAATATTTAAATTGTTAAATTATAATGGTAAATTCAGTCTTTTTTGGACATAATTTCAAAATTAAACGAATAAAGCCAAAATATAGGAAATATATTGTGTTATTACTAATGTTTCCTAAATCTAAATTATTTCTTTGAAATGAATTGATCAAAAGAAAAACATTTTTAATCTTATTGAAGCATGTAAAAGCATCTATTTATTCGATACGTGCAGAAATTCTGTTTATATCTTAACACCACTTTTCAGAGATATTGATTTCACTTTGTTTAACTTTCCTTTTAGTTTCAGTCATAACTTTTACTTAATTTTGCTCCTTAAACTTCAAGCAAAGGACAGACTTGATTGCATAACAATAACAACTTTATTATTTTGTATCTTTATCGCGTTACGTTCATTAATAGCGTAGTTTACGTTTAGTGCATCACTTTACGTTCCGTGCAGGCATCTCCTTCTCTCAAGAGTGTATTCTAAACAAACATTTTAAATCCTCGCTCCTCACATAGTGCCCTCTATGGGTGAGCAATAACCCTGGAACTTTTCTGATACCTGCAATCGTTCTCAATTGTACTATTTTAGACTAATTGTACAATTAACGCAAAAGCACTATTCTCAATAATTACTACATATATCATTAATATTAATATTAAATTGACCTTCAACAATACAGAAACACATTACTAAGTTCCTCATGAAACTCCCGACAGCCTATTTTACAATAAAACGTGTTATTCAAAAGAAAACACAATTGTAATTTATGAAATTGGTTCATGAAGTCAAAATGGTACGTAAGAGTGTAAAATATCATTTTTTCCTGAGAAAAAAATCAATTGTTTATCTTTAATTTAAATAATAAACACTTTAAATTATTTATTGCATCTCAAAAAGCTGAAAGTAATTAAAATTAGATCTTAATTAATCTTTGTCTTAATCAAACGAGTATACTTCATAATAGTATTTACTTAGATTGATTTAACTATCAATCTAGCAATTCATTAGATATATAAATTTGAAATATGCAGAAAATTTCATCTTTAACATTATAATTATTCAATGTTATTATTCTATAAGTTTTCAAAAATGTTTTAATACATTCTTAGCATTATTATCACATTATGTAGATCAAGAGTCAACAAAATCTATTCCCAACGCTAAACAATTAATAAAGGAAACACCATTATTAAATCCCGTTGTAGAACTTAGCAACTTAATAAAACACAAAATTAAACATTTTGTTCCTTGATTTAATTTTAAGACACGAAAATTCGTTGTCTAAATATATTTACCTAACAGTATTGAATGTTTTAGTTCATCTTACTAAGCAATGTCTTAAGCCCCTTCCAACTTAACAAGATAAATTAAATCAATAAGTAATTTAATGAGGCATTTGCGCTGATTTTCGGTAAGAACAAGAACTAAAATTCCCTCTAAAATACCTAAAGAAGTAACGCAAATGAACGAGAAAATTAAATTAATTTATTTTCATCTTAAGGAATCATTAGTTTTATATCTCATTCTTTACGGAAACAAATAGACTCGAATATTTTAAGTATATATAACAAAAACACAATTTAAAGTCTTCAGTTTTTTGAAAATAATTCATAGCCGATATAAAATGAAAATATATGCAATAAATATATTAAAAACATAATAACAAAAAACTACTTTTTAAGCGGTTGAAAACTTTGTTTATTTTATTTTTTTAAAATCAGATTCAGATTGAAAATATATTTTATAATTTAATACACGGTTATGTCATAAAATTAAATGCAAGCTATCTGTTAAACTGGAACATACTAACTATGCAACGCAATGTACATTTTAATCAACGCAATTAAGAAAATATGCCTAAGACAAAAAAAGCTTTTTCTTCATTAAAAAATTACTTTAATTATAAATGTAAATAGAATATTACATTTTCTTTTAATATTTATTTCCTAAATATGAATTTAAAATATATATTGTTTTTACTTTTAAAAGATATTCTTTTAATGAAGGTAAAAAATTAACTTTGATATTTTCTCTTAATCATTTTGATTATTGGTATTTCTTGTATGCAACGAATAATTTTATCATTTGTGATCTTCTAAATATTTTTACAAATTTCTTTGATTTTTTGCTATGAATGATGGTCAAAGTGAAATAAAAATATTGCTGTTGTTATTTCCTCTGTAATATTGTCTTCATTAATCAGGTTTTGATTGAAATTGAATGATATGCAACAGGTTAATCTGAGTTACTCGTTGAAATGCTTACATCAATGTCTTATTTTTTTTTCTTCAATAGATCATAGATTATCAAAATATTACGGTTACATGCTGTAAATAACTTAATGGACTAAATTCACATAATCATGTAGTAACATCATAAATGTACTAGAGTGGTCTGTGTTAACATAGAATTTCCCTAAATCTTATTTGTATATATCTTATATATATGTTATAACTTATATATTAACTGTATCTCGATTAACATATTTAATATTATAATATTTCTAACATTATTCAATTATTTATATTCAGCAGAAAATACTCTGAGTACATTTTTATGTATCTATTGTCTTATTTTCGTTTAATTGGGTAGTTAAAATGTCTTTCGGTAAACTAAGCCTATTTAAACTATGTATACTTATGATCTAAGTTTTTAATTATTTTTGATTTATAAAAGATAAATCTTAGAACTGTTATTAGTTAATGAGTTTTTGTCATCTTTTTGTATTTCAAATTATTTCATTTATAAATATTGTTATGTATCAACAGATCATCGGTCTATTCTAACATGTTAAAAAATACCTCCCACATTTTTTTCTAGTATTGTAATTGTTATAAATTGTATGAAATATAAATGTGAATTGTTAAAGTGTAACTAAGTTCTTTTGAATTATAGTATATTTCATGTAATATAGATATTTTATTTATCAGGCAGGTGTAATTTGGTTCCATAAATTAAAATTTCCTTAAAAAATTGGGTTAAGTCCTAGTTTACCGGGACAACTTGGCGAAATTTTTGAAATCACGCATGATGGAAAAAAGCGGGTTTTTCAAACCCGACACTTCCAGAAGGAGAAATAAGATGGCGTCGTCTGTGGAAAACAAATTTTAAAATAAGCTGGCGTTTTACCGAAAAAAAAGAAATGTAGAAATTGTCGTATCTGGAAGACAAGTTTTGAAACAAGAAATTTTGAAAGAAAGACTATGCTGGCATTAAGTTTTATTTTAAATAATTCTCTTCAATATTTCGTTCAAAAGCAAAATACATCATAAACTGAAATTCGACACAATATTCGTGCTTCTGAATACCCACAAATAAAAAGAAATGTTAAAAACAAGTACAAAAATATTAAAAAAACTATAAATTTTCATCACATAATGTTATTAAATTAAATTTTAAAGAAGAGCTGTAAAAATACTTTTTAAATACTAGAAAATCAGAATTAAATTAAGATATTTTCGTAACTATAACAAAATGTTTGCCTGAAAATCAAATAAATTAGCAGCCATTATCTCAGTTTGTTAATTGAAGAATGATTCAATACCTTTATACTACAACAATCTAAAATTTTAAATTTGGCATTGATTTAGATTACAAAATATGTAAAACAAAGTTTTGAGTTTAATATCTCCTTTAATAAAAAAGTAATTAATTGTAGGTTACTTAAGTTTAAGAATCATAACACATTTCACCAACGCGGAGCAAAACAAACGAATACAAGACTTATTTACGTCGGCGTTAGACATGTGATCAAATTATCATGTCATCGTGACGTCACATTAATTTAGTTCTTTGTATAGCTTTAATTACATACAATGTTTTAAAATAAAAAAAAATTCAATTTTAATGAGCTTTTGTGTATATCTTCGTTGAGTGAGATTTAAAAATGTTTATTTCTTACGTGACGTGAAGAAAAGAAAAATTCTCAATCATAAAAATGTTAAATGTTAATGTTAGATGTTAGTCATGTGTTAATCTCCATCACTTAAAAAAATAAAATTTAATAAAATATGTAAAACTTGGAGAAAAAAGAAACACAAATCTAAAACAAATATTTATGAATTCAATAACAGAAGAGTTTTGATACTACAGTTCCAATAGTCACGTTTCAGAAATACTTTGAATGATTTACAATATATGCCACAAAAATATAGAGATTTTTGATGCAAAACGTGAAGAAAGATGCAATGTATGTTCCAATATCATGTTCTTTTGTTTCCTGAAAAATTGCTTTTACTAGAATATTCTACGATTGTTTCACGATTAGTTTATCATTTATTGAGATGAAATTTCCTATAGGTAAGACATATATCTTTAATTTGCAATTACATAGTTCTGGAATTTATGAAAGAAAATTATTTTCTGAGCAATATAAGGTTTTTAATACTTAACAAGGATATAATGTCATATCAAGTAGTGATAAATATCTACTACAAGTATTCCGCTTTAATTGTTTACATATTATTCGAAACCTTGTAATTCTAGGAATACTTGCAAATAGGAGAACTAACTATTGCGTTATTAATACATTCTATAGGTACAAGCTGTCAGTTTCCTTTATCAGCAAAAGATTTGTACTTGTACATATGCACTGTGTGATTGGATAAATTTGTAACAATAAAATTTTAGATTTCATGTATTCCGAATACCGTGTTATTTGAGGAGTTCTTGTATATGATCCTGAATCTTATATGTATATTGGTCCTACTATACCACCTAGTTTCCTTGATTATTTATGAATAGAAGATGATAAATTACAAAATTTCTGAAATTTAATTTATCAGTACATGTTTATATATATAACTGACAGAGAAAAAAAACTCTTTCAGTTCAATCACTCTTCATATCAGTAATTTAATAAGTTAAATGAACTCATGACAGCATAGCTTTCAAATAATTTAATTAAAGCTTTTCATTATTGCATCACTACTCCGTTTTACAATAACTTTTGGACACAAATTTTAATCGCTATTTTTCCATAATTGTATCAAACATACATATTATATTTATTTGGTGTATGTATTTGTGACAAAAATAAAAAAAATATCATTCTTAGACCGTGTATCTGAGCAATAATTATATACTCATAAAAACAATATACGTAATTGTACTTTGTATATACATAGCAGTAATTATACAATAATTAAATAGCAATAGCAATAATTATACATATGTATATATTCTTAAAAATGTGGATTTATACATAAATATTTAATATATGAATATACTTAACTGTCGTACGATAGCTTTCTAACTCTTTATTTAGAAAACTCATTTGCCAAAACAATAAATGTCAATAAAGGAAATGAACTACTCATAAGAAATGCTTCAAGATATTTAAAAAAACGAATATTAAAAGGAAAAAAATATTATGAGTGATGAATGTATGTAAGTGAGTAAGTAATGAGAAATAAGTAAAATATTTGATGTTTATTTAATTAATATTCCTCGAAGCTACATTTCATGATCACTTGCATTCTATTTTGCGAAACATGGATTTGACAATGAATTAAATTTTTCATTCAGTAAGTTAATTTATCAAGAAACATTATATATTTAAATAAAGTCGTTTGTTTCGTTGCTAATTGTATGAATACATTAAGCAATGATTGAAACAGAACTATTAAAAAGTATTCTTGCGGTGCTTTAATAACTGGATTTCCTGGAAATTTAAGAAATTCTCGTTTTACACTTACAGGAGTTACGTGTACAGTTTGTATGCTATGAGCGATTTCTGGAAAACTGTTTCAAATACAGTAATAAAAATAGATTAAATAGGAATTTCATCCATACACGAATTTATGATTCTTTTCATATTTCTAATGAAAAATTAAGAGCAAATATTTGATTATCACACAATGGGAAACGTAGTGTGAATTAAAATACAATTGATGCTTTTGAAGAATGTCATAAATTTATTAATTTCTATTTTTGGATAATAGAAATAAATAAATTTATGCAAGTTAACTTAATTAAAAAGACTTTGGATTGTCACTGTGTGCAAACAGTACAGCCATTAAATTATTTTATACATAAATATAATGTTATATCAATAGAAAATGAAAATCCAACACCAAGAAATATTAAGTTTAGAGGAATGAAATATATATGTAGCCAAATAATTTGTAAAGGAATCATATTTATTTCATTTATGTTTCAAGGTCGCAAGTTAAAACATGCTCTAAAAGGGAGTATTTATAATTTGTGCATTCGCCTCGAGTTGAATGAAAGTATGCAAATATGTATGTATTGTATTGTACAGATGTGGTATATTATTTTTTTAATATGGAGTTCTGTGCCTATAGTTTTTGATCAGCAACGGCTCGATCTGGTTGAGAATGACGCTGGTTTCGGCATACGCTAATATCTCTTGCATTTTCACTAGGGGAAAGATCTGGTGACTTCGTTGACCACTGTAACATGTCGATATTCCGAAGAGCACATTGGTTGATAGAAGGGCTGTGAGAATGAGTGGTGTTCAGAAATAGTTTTAAAGAATGCAGCCCTAGTTCAATTACCATTATGACGTACACATTTTCTGTTAAGACTCTTAGTATAAAGTAAGTACTCTTGTCTTTATAGGAAACTGTTCATCCCGTCATAATTCCAACCAACCATTATAACCAACATAAGGCCATCACTGGTACCAAGACAGAAACAGCTTTCTTCTTAGCACAACAGATCTCCACTCTGCCCTCCAACGAGCTTTACTTCGTCACTACTAAGTGGCTGATGACAAACGCTTAGAGTTAAAGATTAATACTACAAAACATATGACACGAAACTGTCTCTCAAGTTATCGATTTTCTTACAATTCTCCAAGTCAATTTGATATCAGCAGAAATTTTTTTTTCTGCTAAAGACTTAGCATGATGTACCACACGCTTGAAGCGAATATGGTTATCTCCCCCTCCATGTCAGTATTGGCTGTGTGTGGTTAGACAGATAATAGCTTCCCTTGACTCTGCAATCCAAAATTGTGTACAGTGGATACATACATGACATAGCGTTCTGCTTTATTGCGAATAGACAATCCATTTTCACATGGCCCCATCACATAGCGTCGTTCAAACTCAATTAGCTGCAAATACTTTCTTCGTCTCGAAGGCACTTTTGACCCACACCTGGCTCACAATTTGCAATATCGAAGATAAATGACTTTTACAAAGTTTACATCGCTTGTTTAGATCCCACATAATTTGTATGCTCACACTAGCGTTACCAGCGGAGCTCTTATTCATTTAGCGCGAGATTTGAATAAACATCATCTTTCAGATTAGCAAACATGACTTCCCAATTTCGTTTATCAAGCACATCTTTTTGGTATTGGGATTTTATTCTCCCTCATTGTATTTGTAATATATTTTTTAGTATAATTTGTATTAATAAAGGCGTTTCTTATTCAAAAAGATAAAACCGAACTTCTCCGAATTACATTTCTATTTGAGACAAATGGTGCATAATATTGTATTCGGGTAAGGAATATTTAATTTTTTTTTTGTTTATTTTTAAAATTAAGTACTAATAAGCATTTTTGGATTATCAAATTTGGGGGCTGTTTTCAATGAAAATGAGCTGATATAAAGCGCTATAAATTTTAATCTCCACCATGATTCGTAAAACGTATAATAAGAACTTATATCTATATCATTATTGTCAGCTTGAAAGTTTTGAATGAGATCAAAATAAATACATCAGAAGTATAATGTGACTATTAGTTATATATATATATATATTTAGCTCAAGGACTTAAAACACATATTGCAAACAATTTTCTAGCTGATTGGTCCAAATTAATAAACATTTCTATGATCCATTAAATAAATTACTCAACTTCTAATTTAAATGCCCTCTTTACTGCAATCGATTAAACATAATTTACAATATTTCATGTTTTAAATTATCTTATCTAAATAGATAAGCTGAAGGAAACCCCTATTTCAGCCTCTGGAAAATAAAATGAGAATTAACTATGGATGTACATCTACAGTTCAATATAATGTTTTCTTTTATATCACTTCAGAATTTATAAGAAATGCCGTATTAGCAACCATTAGTTTTCTATAATTTTTCCTTTTCATTACTTAAGATTTTCTGAAATATTGATTTCATTTTGTGGGATACATTGGCCTCCTTTAACTGTTTTTGAAGTTTAGTTGACTGACGTAAAATTTAGTTTACTCGCATGATCTTATTAGTTTGCATTTGGTTGCATATATCAGTGTGAGATGTAAGATAATTGCTTTGTACCTAAGCAGATGTATGTATTGATTGTAATTCAATTCGAGTTTAGTAATATTCTGATTCCTTTAATGAAAGTTTTTATTTACTTTATACTAAATATATTATAGATATTGGCAATTGCATCGTGAAAAATTATAATAAGGTAGTATATCAACTTCTGGAAGCTTACGACTCTAGACTGCAAGGTAAAGTTGAAGTTTAAAAACCATACATAGCGTACAAAATTTAATTTATTTCGTCAAAGCAAACTGCTTCTAATGAACATTTATGAATGGAAACAATTAAAAATTACATTAATTAAGGGAAGTGACAACTTCCAGTACCGAGAGATCTGCAATAATATATGCTAGAAAAATCTCTGTGTTTACGGTTTTCTTAAAATTTCAACTACAGTAATTCCCATTCTGTAACACGATATTCTTTACAAATATGAAATTTGTTTTGTACAAAATTGCAATTTTCCTGAATACATTCATCTTTTTAAGGTGAGAGTTTGTTTTTTTTATGGAGATAGCTTGCCCCACATGTAATGCATTTAAATTCATACATATTCTACTTATGACAATTTTATGATATTGTAGATTGTTATTAATACGATTTGAGTTTCGGCTAAGTTAAAAAAAAATTGATCTAATTTCATCATGGATTCTTGAAAATTTCTTATATTTTGGAATCATTTTCTTCAAGTGGACGCATATAGAGACTAAAATCACCTTTTCCTTCAGTTTTTTCATTTGAAATATTTATAAATAAATGTAAGCTGAACTCTAGAGAAAAAAATATATTCTTCTGTTTCAGTTGCATTTTACACAGACAAAGATGAATGGGGGCGGTACGTCATTGGGTGCGACCCGATAGCAATTCTTGATCCTAGCGGTCACCGTCAGGTGAATGCGTGAGCGGTTGCTAGGCAACTAGCTTCTGATCCAGCCCTTAATGACTTCCCGCATCTTCCTTGACAAGAAATAAGGTGACCGCAATCCTGACCTCCTAAAGACCAGAAATTTAATCCAAAGCTGAACAAGGATCGTACAGATCCCCATGATTAATGTTAAAAAAAAGATGAGAAGGGATGAAATAACGAGCAAGGATTACACTAATTTTTTTTTACTATTTTTATTACTTGAGCTATAGAAGAAATGTATTCGATTTAATTCTCAAAAGAATAGGCTAAGGACTCAATTAAGCCTTTGGAGACTTGTTGGATACTGATTGAGTTACTGTTCGTGATAGAGTCAGTCTTTAAGAAAATGTATTAATACAGATAATGTAGTATTCGGAATGATACAAAGAAAACATATAGTTTTGCGGTTTTTAAAATATTATTTCTAGTTATATGTCTTAAAGGCAATTAGATGGTACGATAACGCTTATTGTACGTTGTAATAAATATTGGACTTCATGGAAAGATTTTATTATTTTAATTAAAAAAAATTACAAAGTAAATTATACACACATAATTTGTGTGATGAGACATTAAAACATACACACATCTTACTTTAATGTACACAGAACAACGAATATAAGTAAACTACATTCAAGCAAACTTGATAAATATCATAGGGAAAAAAGAATCATGAGTACTTTTATAAGAAATTAATGCAAATTATTTTTCATACATGTTTGTGGAAAGCATTTGTTTTCATTGAGGTAATATATTTCTGAATAAAATTATTTTCCCTGCTTGTATATGGACCTACAATCTTATTAATATCTATGTCGAATTTTTATCGAATAAGGTTACAGGATTCTAATTGACATCTTGCTCTTCAAAAATTCGAGTACTAATTGTTATATTAGACAATGTATCAATTCAAAAGAAGGGGAATTCCCATTACAATAAATATTGTAAATGTCCAAAATCATATTCAGCTTTGGTAATTTTAGTTTTATTTTTGACTTATTAAGCTTATTTTTTATGAGAGTATAATAATATAATTGAATTGCACATTTTTTGGTTTATATTCTTCGGAATTTCTATTTATTTTTAATGGTTTGAAATTACACTGCAAGTATGAGTGAAAGTAAACTCCAAATAGTAAATTATGGAATGTTTCTAAAGTCACATATCATGTTTCTGATTTAACGCAGTCTTTAGTTTAGTCGTGATTAATATGTTACATCTACAAAATGAAAGACTGATATATTTCAGGGGAATCAAAACATTTTTACCGGAATCTTAGTAATAAATTTGTTAGACAGCTAATATATTAATTAAAGCAATAAAATATATTTGATATAGTTAAACCCTGAATTAAAAGTACTCGATATGATAATTTCAATAACATCAAAAATTTTTATAAATTGTTATAAACGTTAATTAACACTTTAAAGTATATTTAATCATGAGAATTATTTGAACATTAGTATTATTAACTTTAATTTTAAAAATAGATTCAAAAGTTTTTCCTAAGAGGCACTGATTTTTTTTCAGCTAACTTCTTCTTAAAAATAGTCATAAATGCTTGACATATGCATTTGTTTGTTATATTTTTTTTCAGGGTGCAAATCCAAAATTATTTTTAAGTTAGTATAGTTTGAAATCTAAATAGCAATTTAATTTTTCTTATATTGCGTTATATATGCAATCTTTACCTTGAAATCAATTTAATTACTATGCAATATCAAATATTGTATAATTTTTTACCAATTTTGTACCTAATAATTATTTGTATTTTTTTTTTTATTTTATAATACTCAATTTGTGATAGTTTTAAAAAATAGTAAAATAATATTTCTTAAAAACTTTTCATAAGAAAATTAATGTAAATATTTTTAAATATGCACTTTGTTATATGATGCACATCTGGCAAATGCAGCTAACATCTATTTAAATCACCTTTAATACATTCATTAATTTAATTCCCTATAGACATTAATTTTGATATTAAATGAAGTACTGTTTTGATTCAAAGTATAATTTTCAGGAATATATAGAAACAAAATTCGTTTGTCTACAATGTTGAAATAATTGAATTTAAATTGGATTCCGTTTTTTTGTTATTTTTCACACTATTCAATACTATACATTTCTGAAGTAAAATGTTAACAGTAATAGTTAATGCTTCAGCAAATCTTTCATTGGAAGTAATTTATAACTTTTTATTTGAAACAAATAGTGTAAAATGTAGAATCGAGATTTTAAATGCTTTATATTATTCAAACAAGTAAATAAGCAGAAAATTAGAGAAAAAGGTTGAGAACAATGCTTGATCAGATGTAAAATATATTTTATAATTGTGTACAGTAAAAATGTGTAAATGTTAAAATAAATATTACAAGGAAACCGTATTACAATTAAAATTGCTTGTAGTTCTGTTTCTAGCCATTTTAGCTTCTGTTACACATATATACATTTATTTCAATAGAATCAATTCAGAATAATAGCTTTAAGTTTTTATCATTTTCTGCATTCTCTATTTTGACTGTTTAAATTGATGTAACCACCTACAAATATATATACATACATATATATACATACATACATACATACACACACACACACACATATATATATATATATATATATAACACCACTTCGAATTTTCTAGCAATAAATGAAGCATAATTATTGCTCATGGAAATAACTTTAATTTATAATTAAATAAATTTTACACATGCGCATGCTTTTTTCCCAAATATACAAACATATATATATATGTATATATATGTGTGTGTGTTTGTGTACACGCATTTTAACACACTAGACGGATCTATTAAATTTTAAAAACAAATATATAGTTCTCGTTCATAAATATTTTTTTTTAAATAATTGTTTCCAATGTTTCCATTCACTTAATCGAAATGTTAAAAAAAATGGATTTCAAATAGTAACAAAAAGAGAACTATATATAACAGTTAGTATAGACAGAAAAAAAATTATTTGAACTCGCCGACTTCGTTAACTTGTACTTGATTCATCATAAATCGCAAAAGCTCACACAGGCAAGAGTCCGAGTAATGAAGTGATCAAATGATTAAACTGCTACTCTGCTTCTAAGGAATAATCAATTATCAAGATGGCACACACGTCAGTTGAGCTAAGCCATCCCACGTCTTCAACAGAAAATAATCATAAATGAACAATTATCAACTTAGGTTTTTACGGAAGTCCGAGTCTGGAACCAGTTTCATATCAATGTCAGCGTACACAAAACTGGTCCGGAAGTTCAAACTTTCCAATTTCTCTCTCCTACCTCTAAACTCTAAAACGAACTTTTTTTTCACAGATAATAGATGTTATCTTATCAGTTGTATTTACTACACTTCTATTCTAATTTACAAAACTTTCCAAAGAAAATTGGAATCGAGTAACGTAGGAGAAGCTGTTATAGTCTAAATATAATATAACTTGAAAAAAGTCTTAAACTGTCTTGGTTTCATTTTAGTGATTATCAAAATTCTACAAAAAAGCATATTTTTTTTTGAAATCTGGAAGCTATTTTAAGCATGATAGCTATAAAAAAATCTCCTGTTCCAGTACAAAAGAACTGAAATAAAAATAATTTTGGAATATTAATCAATAAATATTGTTTTTCATTATTATTATTATTAAAATTTCGAAGAATTCCTCGTGTTGATAAGGGGTTTTAATTCCAATTTCTGATGAAAAAATTACAAATCATAGAGGAAATTAGATTCAAATGAACGCTAAATTGATTAAAAAAAACGCATGAGATGATTTCAGTCTCTCATCTGTATTTAGAATTTTAACAATGTGAGTTGCAGAGTAATTGTCATAAATTGCTTTATAATTGTATCATTAATTTTAAACAATTTTACACTATTTATTAAAACGCTGCGATGATGAGAATTGTGTTTACTGTAAAATTATCTGTAGAATAGTCTTGTTTTTATTATATTTGATCAAATTATAGAAATATTAATTTCCAATCAATAATATCGCATTTTTCACTTACTATCGCATATAGTAATAAATTAAGCATTTTACTTCCTCTCTTTCTTTGTAGAGTTTTCTCCTCAAAAAATATAAAATACTTAATAATCACAGAATAAAATAAGCGAAAATATTGGGTTGGCAACTAAGTAATTGCGGATTTCACTCATAGATGGCATCAGTTGAATTTTTAGGTTTGAAGACGTAGTACAAGTGTAAAACACATTATGTTATTTGATAGTTGGCAATTCAGCTGTCAATCAGTAAAAAAAGTTTTTTGATCGGTTGCGTAGTTTTCGCTTAGCCTTCGTTGAAGAATGGAAAATCAAAAGGAACATTTTCGTCATATTTTGCTTTTTTATTTTCGCAAAGGGAAAAACGCATCACAAGCTCATAAAAAGTTATGTGATGTTTATGGTGACGAAGCCTTAAAAGACTGGCAGTGTCAAAATTGGTTTGCCAAATTTCGTTCTGGTTATTTTTCACTCAAAGATGAAAAAGCTCTGGTCGTCCAGTTGAAGTTGATGACGCCCAAATCAAAGCAATAATCTATTCGGATCGTCACAGTACAACACGTGAGATTGCAGAGAAGCTTCATTTATCACATACATGCATTGAAATTCACTTAAAACAACTTGGCTATGTTCAAAAACTCGATATAGGGGTTCCTCGCGAACTGAAAGAAACGCATTTAACGCAACGCATTAACAGCTGCGATTTTCTAAAGAAACGTAATGAAAATGATCCATTTTTAAAACTACTGATAACTGGCGATGAAACATGGATTGTTTACAACAATATCAAGCGGAAAAGATCGTGGAGCAGGCCAGGTGAACACACTCAAACAACATCAAAAGCTGATATTCATCAAAAGAAGGTTTTGTTATCAGTTTGGTGGGATTACAAAGGAATTGTCTACTTTGAACTCTTACCACTCAACCGAACGATCAATTCTGATGTCTACATTAAACAACTAACGAAATTAAACAATTCAGTTGAAAAAAAGTGGCCCGAATCGACAAATCGAAAAGGTGTTGTATTCCATCATGACAATGCAAGGCCACACACATCTTTGGTCACTCGGCAAAAATTATTGGAGCTTTTTTGGGATGTTTTGCCACATCCACCATATAGTCCTGACCTTGCACCATCTGATTACTTTTTGTTTCGATCTTTACAAAACTCCTTGAATGGTAAAAATTTCAATAATGATGATGATGTCAAATCGTACCTGATTCAGTTTTTTGCTAATAAAAACCAGAAGATTTATGAACGTGGGATTATGATGCTGCCTGAAAGATGGCAAAAGGTCATTGATCAAAATAGGCAATACATTACAGAATAAAGTTATTTAGTTCCATGAAAAAATTGTCTTTGATTTTCTAAAAAAAATCCGCAATTACTTAGTTGCCAACCCAATATATTATTTAATTCTTAAAAAAATTCATATTAACATTTAATCGTTTTTTACATTTTGAGGTCCTACTTAGTTATTTAAATGAATTTATATGTATTCCAAAACTAAATTTCATATTTCTTTGCGTAATTCTTATTAGGATATAACCCTTGATAACTTAATATATATTGAAAAATAAGATCTATAACTATAAATTCATCCAATCTGCCATAAATAAGTCTTAATCTAAGTGTTCATCAAAGTATTAAAGAAATTTCAAAATCATACAAATTACAATAAAAAAAATATGCGATTATTATTGAAAATCAATACATTCGTGGAGAGTAATTTCAACTTGCACTTTCTAAATACAAATACTTACAAACAAATATTTATAGTTGACCTTTGATATTTGTAAAAGATACCAAGAAGTACCGAAAAAACTAAACATTTATTTTTCTATTCCCAATAAGATAATTAAATTGGAAACTTGTAAATAATAAATATATTTCTCCCCCAACAATTCACTTTCCCTGGAATTTTACAACTTATTTCGCAAATAATACTTTTTTTATTCTTTTAAGACGTTAATGTTTCTGAAAAACATTTCTAACTTAATTGACACGTACAATGTTTTTGTAAACGGATGAAAAAGAACAAATTTTTAGTTACTCATCAGTAAAAAAAAATTAATTTAAAACCATGTAATCATGTAATTGATATTATTCCTTTATGAAGCATTTAACTTAATTTAAAAATATATTCTGAGTTTTAGAAAAAGAAGTATTTCGCTCGAAATACTAGTAGATCTTTAAGACTAAACCTGTAAATAATTGTTTCCAAGATTTCCTTTTTCTATCTTCGACTTACAAATAAAAGTTAAACATGAGATGAATTTTTAAAAGGGTATTATATATATATATATATATATATATATATATATATATATATATAATTTCAAGTTGGGAAAAAATACAGCGTCGCAAAAAGAAAGAGAATGATATGTGGGAATTTTCGAAGAGTATTATTTATGACGCTATATGATGGTAGGTCTCAGAGGAATTTTAGCTAAACAACAATCAATTTTCCAAACGCCGTTTCTTGCGTGAAGGCTTTTCTATAAACTACATCAAAATTCTATTCATTATATTCAATGCTGAATGAAGTTAATAGAATATGTGTAAGATATATTTTTTAAAATACTTTCAAATATTAAATAACGCCATTTTTTTTTAAAAAAAAAAAACACATTGCCCAACAGGTATTTATATCCGGTCTTTATGCGTCGGTTTTAACGTAAGTGTTTCACATAAGAACTGCTGTACAAATATCAAATAATTTGCAATTCGGCTTTTTTTCCCTTAACATTTATCTGTGTTTCAAAGGAGAGTTACTTGTGTAAGTTTCATTTCAATTTTAAGAATCCTTTTATTGCGAAAGAGTTTATTCTAAATGATATTTAATTTAATAGGAATTTTGTAACTATTTTTTAAAAAAAAAACCTATTTTAAGTGTTATTTTATTGAATGGGTCTGATTTTGATTATCTAAGTAAAATAATAGAATTTTGGTAATTTTTCCTAACACTGGAAATATATATTTTAAGTACTATTGGTAATAATTGTTTTTTGTACTCTATAACTGTTACTATGATTTTAAAAATATTAAAGAGCTAATGCATCCTTTTTTTATGTATAGTAACAAATATTAAGTAATTTTAATTTATTAAACAACAGAAGTAACATTTAATTTGTAACTGATGGAATAAAGGGCTAAAACACAATATATTGAAATAAATGAAATAAAAGGTTAGAAATTCTAATTAAGGTGGATTTCATTTAAAAATATTACTTTTAAAATGATTTTAGCTACAATGTCATTTTTTCAAGAAAATAAATGCTTTCAAATGTGAAAGTGGCTTTCTTGTAAAAGATATTAACATAAATGTTCTGAGTCATTGCTCGGACAAGCGTTGAAATTCAAAAAAAAACGGCAACTATATTTATATACATTTAATTTCAAACATCAGTTTACAATATTTGAATTGAAGACATTTTTAAAATTATTAATTAGTTCGATAAAAATATATTTCGTCTCATGTCATTATTGCACTAATCTTGACGACAAAAACGTTAAGCATCTCTACCTAAATAAGTTATATTTTAGAAGAATAAAAATTATAAAACACAAAACATTTCATGTTTATTAAACTAACAGATAAACTAATACAAAGACAAACGGGACTTTTTTCAGAATTACGTTGAAGTTATTTATATCAATTGTTTCCAAAGCAACACTTTCAGATTTTACCCCATAGAACACTTTTCGAACAGTATTGAATAACTTCTCATTATAACTAATCAGAAAAACATTGTCGTTCATCATAAATGTCATGAGATTTGTTGCATATTAAACTAAAAATAAACTTTTGCATTTCCACACGCCTTCTTCATATTAATTCCTTAATTGAACAGATTTATTGAATGTGAAATAAAAAAAAAATTTAAAATTTTTTACATGGAATAAATGACAATTCTTTTCAAATATTTGACAAGACAGTCAGAAACTCAAAGAGAGTAAATAATAATATTTTTAAAATTGAAAAACACACACATTTCGGCTTAAATATTATTCGAAAAAGAATATCAAGGCTTCAATGAACTAACGGAGAGATTCGATACCATAGATTGAAACGTACTCGTGTTGTAAAAATATTCCTCATAATGGATTAATTGCAAATAAGAAATCATTAATATATTATAATATGTGTATTTTGTTTCAGAAATTTCTGGTGCAGAGAAAATTATTCGCAATGGTAGCCACACTGGAGGTTGGTCATTTTGAAGTTGTATAGAATAAGATATTTAGGATATGTAATTGTTGCCATTCGCTTCCTACGAGAAAAGAGATTAGCTTCTCTGAAATTGCTAGAATTAAATATATATTTATGAAGATACAAATAATACAAGACAATAGAAATAATAAAATACATTTTAAACTAAAAATAGTATAAAAATACACGAACAAAAATATAATTACAGAATTAAAACAGACTATAATGTTTATTTTAATGAGAGTTCCTAGTAATCACACGCAATCATTTGCAAAAATTACTATAATTTAACTATTAACAAACATGCAGAAGTAAATAATTCTTGCTCAGCAAAAATAGAATTTAAAGGCCACAAAAAATTAATAATAGAATTACAAAGTTTAAGTTATTATTTAAAACAACTAAAATATACCCAGATCTTTACTACTCCAAAATTTCATAAAATTCTCATTTAATTAAATGAAGTCGTTAATGGATCTAAGACTTACCGAGAAAAGCAGGTAAATTATTTGTAATAAAAATATTATAAGAAAATATTAAATATATAGTAAAACTCAGTCATTAAAAAAAGTTTCGATATTGTTCATAACATAAAAGTAGAGTTATAATTTTGAATACATTTTTGATTCTACAGTTAAGTCTGTTCTAGTAAAAGTACTATTGATTACTTATAAGAAATATTCAATATTAGTGATATTATTGCTTGTGAAAATTAGCTCATGTTCATGCAAAATGTTCATTAGCTAATATTTTAATAAGAGAAATCTTTATCTAATTTGAAAATAAAAAATTTAATCAAAATAAAGGTATTCCTATAAGATAATCTACCAGTACTAGTTTGTCTAAAATTTATTTAAGCTACTTTGAACAAAATTATATAGACAAAAATAATTCTATTACATAAAGATAAATGATGATCTGTTTGTTTTGAATTATCTTAAGCATTCTAAAGATGAATAAAATTAATCTTTTCATGTTACATTTTTGAATTTTATTCAAACTTAGAAGAAAATATGGAACTGAACAATCAGGAACACAATTGAAAGTTTTGGTTAATAAATACCTATGAGAAAAGAGAATGTTAAAATTTTATGTTGATAAGTCATATTTCGAGAACAGTTGTATGCGTATTTCATTTTCCGAAACATTATTTTTAATTACATTACATGAAATAACAATTTTTATGAAATTTAATACTTTTAACAGTAATTATACGAAGTTACTCATAATAATCTGATCATAGTATGATCAGTTTATTCATGTGGCAAATTTTAACATTCTTCTAATGTTAAGAATTTCTTTTTAATAGTCTTAAACTTAATTAATAAAAAAATTAAAAATAAATAACAATTTCTAATCAACATGTAATTACTGGAAAGCTAAATATCTTTAAGGATAAAAATCTTAATTATGAATAAGAGTTCAGGTTTTGGAATTATAAATTCTAATAATAATTAATAATATAAAAGGAAAGTGTATGAAAGTATTCATAAATTTTTAATAAATTGGATATTAAAAAAAATTAATTATTGAGGTATTAAAGAATGTAAGTTTTATATTGATGAAGAGTTTAAACATTTGAGTTTTATGGTAAAAGGTAGAGCTAAGATTATAAATCTAAAAGGTTATACAAAAAAATTACATTACGAATCATTATTATTTACATTGATAAAGTCCTATGTAATCTTGATATTATTTGTAATAATTATGTCCTAATAGGAAAAATAAACATATGATTGATAATAATAAATTTATTAGAATTTATAATAGTGATAGAGTGATGAAAAATATTAGAATTAAGGCTTTATACAGAAAAAAAAAGAGATTATGCAATGGATACTGTAAAATTTCTTCATAATATTTAACTCTTAAATTTCATAAAATATGTATAAAAATTTAACATGCAACTGATGCTTTCTATATTTACGTAACTAAAATATGTAAAATGTTATTAAGATTTTTCATAATACTCTAGATAATTTACATAAGACTGTTGTCTTTAAAAATAGTCAGGAAATTATTAATCAAATAAAAGTTTACTATAGCAATAATTGAACTTTGAAAAATTATTTAATTCTATATATATTGAGGATTTAATTTACGTTATTGGAGTTAATTTTTTAAGAAAATTAATATTTAATTTTCTCATGAGAAATTAAGATTTCTTAATAATGTCGCCTTCTGAAAAATTATGGTGGTTATAATGAAAACTCTGTACACAAATACATAAAACGGTGGTCCTGTTAGTAATTATCTTGCAAATGTATATTTACATTTTTATGAACATTTTTTTAGAAAATAATTACAAGAATTTTAGGTATATCTATGATCTTATAATTTTTCCAATTAACTTCAGCCCAAAGTTTATACCAAATTTATTTTTTACTGTCCTTATTTGAATTTCGTTAAAACTAATGTAAATTCTTATGAAACATGTTTCTCATATATTAATATAAAACTGAAAATAATATGATATAATAATATAACAGACCAACATGAAAATAATATAACAGACCAACATGAAAATAATATAACAGACCAACGTGTGTTATCAATAGAGATACGCTTGAGGAGAACGTTTTATTTTATTTTTAATGCTACTATATGGCGTTAGAATACCATGAAATCTTTATAGATAGGTTTTTTCGACTGTTGACTTTGATGATATGGGGTTAGATTTCACTTCTAGCTATCAGGAGGGGGGTGATTGTTAAAAGCACGTGTTGCGGTGCGGCGCTTTAAATGTAATGACATGATTTAAAGGGTTCACTTGCTTTCGGCTTGCTTTTTCTTTTTTGCTTTCTTCTTAGAAGTTCAAATGAGAATTTATGGATGCTTTTGGGGTTAGAGTTTTTAGTAGCAGATGCTCCCAGCTGTTCGATTCATTCGGTCGTTTTTTATTTGTAGTGACAGTCATGACGAAAAGAAATTATATATCTGATACTGAGATTTGCGAATTAATAATTGAAAAAAAATATCTAAATAAATAATTGAAAAAATAACTTTTTATATGCATTATAATTAAGATATGGCTAAACACTTAAAATACACTGTAAAATTTGCATAAATTAATAATTGTTTTAATATTTCAGCTCAAAAATACATAAAAATAGCAGTAAAATGGCACTTGTGCAAAACACCAAAACTGAAATTTAAATAGATATATTTCAATTCTGTACATTTTATTATGATGAATTGAATCTAATTTAAGATTTCTTCCTCAATCACAATTATAACACTGAAAATTAAATATTTATATGAAGTCGTACTTTAACATACAGAAAAAAACGTACAAATTTGTGATAAGTTATGGCTTTATCATCAATAAAATGCAAAGTAATCGCATTATAACAATAGGAGATGGTCAAGTCCTCAAATCACTTCCATAGAGTTTTCCATGAAAGTTTCATAACATTACATACATAACTTTTTTCAATACGATGTTTTGCGCTGAAGGAAAATATGAAAAACTATATTTTGAGATAAAGCTGAAAATACATTTCAACCCAGAAACTTACCTAATTAGATAAAAATTTAACATTAAAAGGCCCCTGATTTGTAAGGTTCACTCTCTGTATTACTTAATTATGTTATCTTTCCCTTCCTGATGGGCCTTAAAACTTTCCTACGCGTACATTTAACAGGTGTTGTATAACGCTTCAATTCCCTGATTCGATTGCAATTCAACTTTTTGTATCTCTTTACAGTGAAGTAGCCCAGATTTTCAATGTTCAGCTTATTTAAGACTTTTAAGCAGTCTTGATGTCTTTCGTTAAATTGTATAATTGCATCATATGCATCCAATTTCACAGTTCTAAAACAAACAAAAACCTCCTTTAGTACTCTTTGTCATATTACACCATTAAAATATTCATTTGCATTTTGGGTCTTAGGAAATTCGTCTTGCATGTTGGAAGATATTTTGATGGCAATATTACGTAAAATATGAATGAAAAACAAACATTAAGGTTCCTTTTCCGGTAGCAGGAAGTTACTTCCAGTTCTAAAATTTGACAAAGACTATTATTAAAATGCTTATAACTCAAGTTCTATGTAAGATAGAAACAAAATTGAAACCGTTCTATAAAGCTAAGAAATTCGGCTTTAATAATAGATCATAAATAAAAAAAATCAACTTTTTGACCGAAAAAGGTAGGCAGATACCTTAATGAATGAATCTGACAGTGATGTTAGCGAAAATAACCTAAATCAGTACATAGCCATTAAATGAAGAAAAGGACGAAGAAGATGTGCTCCTAGCTCAAAATCTTGCATGAAACTTCAAAAGTTGACAAAATATGTGTGTAACGCATGTGACGTTGGACTATGCATTGAAGATTTTTTTTCTTTATCAAAATACTATACAGCGAAATAAGTTTCATTTTTTATACTTCAATATTTAATGTAATGGTACATAATTACGCCATGAAATTCATGTAACAAATGTAAGTATATTTTGTATTTTCGTAAAAGATATGATTTTTATTTAATAGTTTTATGTATAAAACATATACTTTTCAATTAAATCTTTTTTTTTCTTCCGTTTACATTAAGTTTAATGCATTTTAAATATTAGAAGAAAAAACCAAAATATTCTAACGAATAGCTGATTTTAGAGGAATTTTTTTTCGCGAATTAGGTTTAATATCTAAAATTGTCTGGGCACAGCGTGACACTCCGTGGTAAGAAGCCGTGGGCCCAGAGAAGCACTTCCTTTTTCTCCCCACGGTAGTGAAAGGATGAAATCATTTAATTATTCTTTAGATGTTAAAAATAACCTAAATAAATTACATAACATTTGCATTCAAGCTGATTATGTCATTTAAATTCCAAAAACTAATTCAAAATATAGAAATTACAAAATGGAATATTTTTCTTTTTTCAGTATTCTTTTCCTTCTGTTTCTTAAAAGTATTTTAATAGGTTTTTTTTTCTTTTTAGTCTGTTTTTCATTTTGAATTATCTGTAGCCTTAAAGTTTCTTAAAAATTCGATTCTTCTTTTGAAGATTTTTTTTATTCTAACTTGGTATATATATGACAGTACTGACTTTTAGATTATTACTCTTTAGATAGGTAATAAAATACATTTGATGTCACCATAGCAGATCAAGTTGTTTAAATCTTGATTAAGTTCTTTTTTAGTTACTTTTATTTTATTTTATATAACTTTGTTTCATTCTTTGTTTGAATGTTATTTTAATAATGTATTATTTTAGTTTTCTACATTATTTGTTTTTTAAAATATTTCATTCGTTTTTTCTGTCTTTATTCTATTGGAGTACCTTATTTTCGAACGGTTTTGATTTTTGGTTTTGGCCATTTTTTTTATAATGAACTGTCGGTATGTAAAGGTTTTGTCATTAATACTTGGTGTAAACATTGTCTGCTTTCCTTAGCCTACGGCAGTATTAATTAGCTTCATCTTCTTTTTCTATTTTTTTAATGGATTTTCAATTTTTTTTTAACTCTCATATGTCTTATTTGTAAATTTGTTTACTTATTTCTTGTAATAGCTATCCATTCTTAATTAAATCTTTAGTTTTAAGTAGTTTTTATATTCTTGGATATTTTTCTATTCAATATTATTTCACATTTTTTATATTATGATTGCTCTTTTTTTAATTTATACCATGATAACATTTTATTTCGTTTAATGCTTCTTTGGTTATTTCATTTGTACTTAAGAGTATATATATATATATATTGTTTCGATCAGCCACACATTGTGAATAGCCCTCTAGATAATGTAACGTGTGTAGTTGCGGAAATGCAAAAAGAGCAATTTTCGATGTGCTGCGAAGGAGTAAGAACTTACATTGATGAAAATATGTTTAAAAAGAAATGGTTGATATAAATATAAAAAGAGAGATGTGGAGTTTATTTTCGTGTGTGATAAAAACAAACGGTCCGTTGATTTGGTTGTGTGTGAACATATATTTACAGTGTTATTAAAACAATCTGTCACTTCAATTAATAATAAAGATACGCCTGAAAGAGAATACTTCAAAAGATTTGATATATATTTATAATAAAAATAGGTATTTTAAAAATTTCGTTAAATGTATAAATACAAACATATTAGAAGCATTTCTCTTTGAGGCTAAGGCAAAATAAAGTTTTAGTTGATGTTTGAAAACTATTAAACACTTTGAGTATCAAAGTCATCTCAATCCATCCGAAAACTTAGGAAAATAATTTAATTAGAGTATAGCTGAGTTTAGGAAATAATAATCTAAATAACTGCAAAAGTTATACCTTTAAAAAAGGTTTGATTTTATTTAATTATTTACTTTAACTCTTAAATTAGATGTTCTGATTATTGAATTAAATACATTATGTTAGTGTTTCAATATTTAAACTTTTAAAATATGTTTTAATGACTCTCTGTTATGAGAAAAAATTATTTTGATAACCTCTTTTCAAATGTTAATAATTTTTAATATGTTTCTTTCTACGAATATATATGTCTATTTTTGTATTTAATTCGGCTTAAGTTTTCAATGATAGATTTGCGTGTTCGCATAAATAGTGAGAATTAGGTTTATTCATTTTGAGAATAATAAGCTTCGACATATATATAAATCCAGTACTATTTATTTTTGAAACTATATGTGATTAAAATTATGTTTCTTAGGAAATTTTTAATAACGATTACTTCCTCCAAATAAGGAGTGTAATATTTGTACTAATTATTTTATAACAAGTAATGATCCTGTCAAAGTGTGGAAACTCTGTCTAAGAATTTAATGAAGAATAACACATTTTGTAACAGTGCTTGATAATTTTATGTTCAATTGTTTTAAAATAATATTTTATTCCAGATATTAAATAATACTCTTAAAGACGCTGACCAAATTTTGGAATTAAAGTTTACAAATTTAGAAATTGTAGTGTAAAAGTACAATTTCAGTACCACATAAATTTTCAAAATTTCATAAATAAACATTTCATGGATCAAAACTTACTGATTTTGAAAAATATTTCTTTACAGAACATAAGATCTGAAAAAAAACTTCAAAAGAAAGGAACTATATAACATTTTCAGAATTTTGAGGAATACATTCAAAACATGCATGCTTTTCCAGAAAGAATAAAATGTATTTTAGAATTCTGAAGTTATGCAATATTTCCTTAAATTCTTAGTTTTTGTTGTTTGTTGAAAAACAACTCACTTTTTATATTTTGATTCACATATAAAATTCTCCGCGTTTTCTTTTGTTTGCTGAAACTTAGTTCTCGGAACTATCTTTTTGTTAAATTCAAAGGTTATTCGAACCTTTTATGCATTTCACATGAAAAAGTTTTGTTTATAATAAGTTGCATATAAAGGCGAAAAACGCTATTTAGAGTAAAAACACGATTATTATTTAATGCATGAAATGCAATATCTTATACTCAAAATTTTATAAAAGAAATGAAATTTGCATGAATTGAAATTCACATTAGGTATCTTATTTTGTTAAATTATTATTTTGATTACGATATATATATATATAAAAATTATATTCTTTTTACTTCTATTTAAATGAAATGTTAAAAATATATTTATAAGATATAAGAAATATAAGAAAGTCACATTTATTCTTTGTAATATGTTACATCAGTAACTGATAGATATGAATTATTATGCGTGATTTTGATTTATTATGATGGAAATAACGATAACATAGATGAACTTAAATTAATATAATATGTTGGTACAATTTCTAATATTGAAACAACACATGAAAATAAATTCATTTCATATCTCACTTATCTCCTCGTATAATCATTAATCCATTATTTCTATCTTATTTCTCCTTTACTGGCTATTTTTAGACGCATTTACTGGATGAAGAATCTGTAACAGTTATTATTTGAAATGTAACCTAAGACTTAACAAATCCTGTTACCAAAATGAAATAGTATCAGAATGGTATTTTTTATCATATGGATGATTGAACCTAATTCATTTTATGTTAAAAGCAAAATAAAATTATTTATACATATTTATTTTGTAATTTTAGCGTAACATTAAAAGTTAGCTTAAAACTCGAAAAATAGTTTGCTAAAGTTGTTGTACTGGAAAATATGTCCAATAACTGTGACTTGATGATCTACCTGTAACTATGTTCTGATGAACTTTATATAAGGACAATTAACGATATTTTTTTTATAATTTTATATATAGGAAAAAAAATCAAACATAATACTTACTCATTTATTATCCTTGTATGGTTTCAATAAAATAGAAAAATTTCATCATGAGTGTGAATATTAGAATATCTTATAAAATTTCTTTAATGTAACTGACACCCTCCAACAATAAAAAAAAATTTTATATGTCAAGTATAAATTATACTCACTTCAATTTAAGCAATGGACGCCATTTAACATTTATTAACAATGAGCTACCTGGAAATTTATGTATTTTTCATGCAGAAAAAAAATCGTATTTATAAAAATAAAAATCTCTGTATGAACAACTAGTGCATTCATACACTGGTGAAAGCCTTAGGCATAATAGGTAGATATAAGAATAATGAAGGAAATCTAAGTTGAAATGTAGGAAATATGATAAGTAAGTATAAAACGGTTATAAAATAAGAAAACAATGTGAAAAACCCATTAAAATCAATTTTATTGTCCGAAGGAACAGTTTGAATGAAACTGGGTGTAAGAGAATTTCACACTTTAGTGAGAAACAAATTAAATTAAAAAGTGATGCTGCAGTTTAATAAGATGTGTTCACCTCTGAAAGTTATGCACGCTGCACACATAATTTCCCATACTTGCACATTATGTTATTGGTTCAAGGAGTTCAAAACGTCATTAAGATTCTTTTTTATATTCTTGAACGGAACTTGGAGATAGCGGAA
>BMAW01096635.1:230768-258868 GCA_019974015.1 Nephila pilipes | reverse complement strand
TGATGTATTGAGTTTATAATGTGAAAAGATGAAAAAAAATTGCAAAGATTTCTTTTTAAAATTCTGTTATTTAAAAATGCATTTTTAGGATCTTTCTAATACTCGTCAGGTTTTCTAAGAAATGAACTTATACTTAATGCGCATGCAATGTGTGTGTGTGTGTAAAATATAAAATTACATAAAAATAAAATACCAGACAATGTATTTGAGTGTTTTAAAAAATAGCGTATGTATAAAAATAACAAATTGAATTTGTCAGTTTGATACGGGAAAGTGTCTTCAATATGAAGTACGACCACCTCTAAAAGAAATAAAATGTTAGGAAGATATGCATGGCAAGATCACATCTAGTGCAATACGCTTATGCAACTACGATACATGATAATCTAATGCTGGAATTTCTCCACTAAGTAAGTATTATTTTACTTCTTATCCCTCATGTGGAGAGGTTCTGTCCTTTTGTAACTATTTATTTCGGAGTTGAAGTATAAATTTCCACAAAATTTGATACTTATGTCCTGTAGAAGCTCCAAATACAAATGTAAGAATCAATCAGTCTGCGTTTGAATATTCCGTGTCAAACACTAATTGACCAGTGAACTTGATTTACATTTTCAATACGACAAAAGCTTTCAGCATAAAATGATGGGTGTTCTGACAATTGCACGTTTAATTTTACCCAAAATATATCTCATCCATCTATATTATGTTTTACAAAAATGCTAGCTTCGCTTATAAAGGATTTTCAGATGAAATTGCCAAAATTGAGGCGTCTTGCTTCTATAGTCAATTCAGATATTAACTTGAATAGATGACCCCTTACATCATTTGAGATTTTTCCAGTGGAGCTTTTAGATAAGTCAGTTTTCACTGATCTCTCATGCTGTTGAATCTTCAGACTGAACTTGCCACCTTCGTTTTGCTGGTTAGCAGAATTGAGATCAGTTGATTATATGACCTATCTCACTTAAACGGGTATTTTTTTCTTTTTCTTTTTGTTATTTCAGATGATCTCCCGAGATGGACACAGACATCCAGGAATACGCTCTTGATACAGCTTTTCTGCTATTCGTGTCTTGCTCTTTCATTCACACTAAATCATCTGGAAATACTCATCATTAAACAATTTCTCCATAACTACGAGCTTTAACTCAATGCACACTTTTTCCCACTATACACAATAAAATATGTTTTGTAACCCCTGACAATAGGAATTATGTTTTTTCATAATACACAAATTTCATGAGATTCGCATATCAAATACAAACTGAATTAGTATGTCTTGAGAGAGGAGTTTGCCCAATGGATAACCAATGTACAAATCGATATTTAAATACAGCTAATAAAGTATGCTAAATTGGTATTTCAAAAATTATCCTTTTGGTCTGGAATCACGTAGTTTACCATCGAACAAAGACGCCGGTTAATTTTTGGGTTAAAAAGAAGATGTTTTATCCTTCCGTCCGAAGTTTATAGGATCAAGGATTTAGGAAATCGTAACCGAGCAAATGCGTGCTTTCCATGTTATGTTCTTAGCATTGCACACAAGATGTACTAATCTTGGTCATTCAACTGCTTTATAGTTGAGTTTTACCGATTCCTCTCACCGTGTTCGTGATCGAAACACTACCAACGCCTTTGCCCCCAGGGCATGCTGTAATTGATTTTTTTTATTCTATAGCACATAGAATTTAATATTCTTCGTAATCACATTTAAGGCAATAGGTGTCACTGTTCTCAATTTACGGGGGTAGGGGGAGAATGCAGGATTTTAGCTGGCTTCCTGTATGCAGGTTTCTGTTTCAGAACTTGAAAATTTTCATTTTAAAAAACTTTAGAAGCAAAAGTACAACTGAAACTTGTTCAAAATAAACGAATTTATTTAAAATTAGCAAAAATATAATCTAATTAATTTTTTTAAAATAGAAATTTAAAATATCATGTAACATTTCAACTATTTTATAAATGGTGACAAAAATAACAAATATTTTATTAATACTTCATATATACATAAATAGCAAAAAATTCAGATTTTCATTATTAATGTGAACTAAGCATTATAATTTTCTAACGATAAATTTTATTAATTTCTGAGTATATCTTAAAATGTTTGAAAATTATTAAAATTTATCAAACGCGAATTACCTATTTGTATTTTAAAACTGGTTTTTCTAAACACATTTCTCTCCTAGAATTACTTTAAATAAAAAGCAATCTCTTTATATTTATCAATTAACAAAGAACTGAAGTTATAAAAAGAGCATAAGTAAATGTTTTCAAAAATTATTTCTTATTATTAGTCTTTGCACAAACTTATTCTTATTTAAAAAGTTAATAAATAGCTATTATTTTAGTGTCAAAATCATTCTCTTTCAAAATCATTCAAATTCACTTTATTAATGTGTATTTTCTCTGCCCATTTCTTATGGAAAAACTTGTTTATTTTCAAATACGCTTGTGTTTCTTGGTAAAGATTTAAGTTTTCTTGTAATAGAAATAGAAAAAAATATATAATTCTAATTTTAATGTAACAAATAATTCAAAATACTTGCAATAATATATTTCAATCATTTCGATCAATAAGAATTAGTAAATAAATTGAAAATGTTATGCAAATAAAAATATTTAAATAAGAATGTATAACATTGTAATTTCTAAATGTTTTGCAACACAATTTTATTATACTGAAAAAATTTTAACTTATTAAAAATTTTCTTTAGTTTGTGAAATTCGGTCCCACTTTGAATCGTTAAATGATAAAAAAAATGTTTAAGGCATTTATAAATATTGTACTTCTATATTGATTCTAGATCACTCAGAAATTTGTAAATTATGTATTCAAATATGCAATATACAAAGAGCTGAAGATAACTACATTTTTTACTTTAATATATAATGGCGTCCTTTGATGCAGTCGAATTTAGATTTTCTTGTTTTGATTCGCACTATTTCCTAAGAAGGATACGTATCAAGCCACCTTTGTAGTTACAGGAAGTGTAAATGTATATTTTCTTTTAATTTAATACACTTATAATAAATCATTTATTTTGTTATAAAACAAGCATAAACATTTTATCTGTCTATATGCAAAAATTCTTTCAATATAAAAATCATGCATTAGAATATTGGAATAGAAGACGTACTGCAATAATTTTTTTCAATAGCAAGTTAAAGACAAAAAAGGTTATTGTAAGTCTACCTGACAAAAACAATTTATAGATATCTTTTTTTTATTCAGGAACATTAAATCATTTTGATCCCTAAGTTATAATTTAATCTCAGAAAAACTGAGCTTGACATTTGATATTAATATGAATTCAAAATTGCTTCAGGAAGTGAAAAAGATAAATGGTAATGAAATTCAATATCGTTTCAGGAATGAATTTAATTAAATCTGAAGTTGTCGTATTATAAAATCGTTCACTTGTAAAATTATATTTTTCGGGAATTATCTCGTAACTATTTCCAGTATGTGTATGCTTATTATTAATGTAATACAGATACATTTCCTTATCTTAATAAAGGAAGTACTTTTTTGATGCATTTATTGAAATCTAAGACAGAGTAAATAATTCTAGGGTGTTCGAACAAAGGAAAAAGTATTATATATAAGTAATGTGCAATTTCAATTGACTTACAGATTCTTAAAAATTATTTTTATCTTTCTTTATACTATTTTAATATTAGTTAAGGAGATATTCACGAGAAGAAAGAGTTATAGACGCAACACATAATGCTTTATTTTTATTCAGTCTCTTAAAACACTCCTTTTTTTTTAAAAAAAAAAGAAAGAAAGAAAGAAAATTAGCTTGTTAGGCGTCAAGGATTCGTGAGTTTTCTTAATTAGTTTCTTAGAGAGCCAAATAGTGATATTTCTTTCAAAAAATTGAATATTTTTTGCTGTGAAAAATAGTCTGAACCTGAATGCCCTGAAGTTACGAATCAATTAAGAAACACGCAAACCTTTGAAAATTATTTTTAAAAATATTTTCCAGATGTCTAGCAACCAGTATGGTCTCAGTTACCACTTTCATAAGATTCTCAGTTACAAATGATAATACTTATCAATAACTTAAATACATATGAATGAAAAATAAAATTTTCGTTATGAGTTGTAATTCAGTGATAAACAAAAATTATAAGTAAATTTTGTAATAAAAATAACTCTTCTTATTTCATAGTGAATCTTTTACAAATAAATTTATAAAAATTTATTTGCTTTGAAAGAAAAAAAAAGAATTAAGGTGCACTAAGAAACTAGAATCCATGATTTATATCATTAACCATGAAAATTCTACTGAAGTGTGTAAGTAATAACAACATGCTTTCAAAAAGAATCATTCATCAGCATTAATAAGTAAAGCAAAAGTTTTAATAAGTTTTCGTAAGAAGTCTTGAACAATTATTATCAAATTAAATGAAATATGTGTGGGATAAGTATCTTAATTCTGCTCAACTAAAAAATTATAAGACGAACAAGCACTTAGCTTGTACACTTTAAACAGTATACCTCTAATAAATAAATCTGATTCAAGTAGATATTTCTGTCTCTAATAACTAAATCCGATTAAATTTTTCCGGCTCTGACTACCATCTCAAAGTAGCTTTCCTATGTCTTTCTCTATATTTCTTCAATCTCCTATTCATAACACTTCTTTTTATACAGGATGGCTAAATTACTTGTAACATGTTTCTTTCATATGACGAGGTTATTTTGTTAAACATCATATAAACCAAATCCAGAGTTATCAAACACATATTAGTCAGTTAAAATAATATGTTTTTCATTATGCTTAATAAGTTTATCACAGGCAGGCATGAAGCTACTAAGCCTTTTAAGTAATCACGATTTGAAACTAATTCATACATGCGAGTAGATATTTTTTTAGCATTTTGTGTCTGAAAATCGCAGAAATAATTTATAAAATTATGAAACAAATTTATAACGTAACAGAAGAGATACCGCATATTATGACCTAAAAATCCCACATGGTTCGAATTCTGTGATTCATTTACCACTGTGATTCATTAGAATATTAATAGCTATACTTTATTAAATGAAAGTAAGACTTATGTCTACGCGTCGATTTTCCCATGTTCAACGAAATATAAAATCTTAATAATGTTATATTTCCTTAAATATAGCTTTTGCCTCTACTGAAATAATAATTTAAGAGCAATAATTTGTAAGTTCCAGATTAAGACTAAAAGAACAAACTATGGTTAATATTTTGTAATCATTTTCTTCATTGTCATGACACGGAAATTGTATACTAAATTGATTTCTATGTCTTTATCAGATATTGTTAATAAATACATGCAGTTAAAATATTTAAAAATAAAACCTATATTCTAAAGATTATGATGTGTAAAACAATTAAAGTTACAGCATTCAAGAAAACAAACACTTAAGATGTGCCACAAAAAGTTGTTTTTGACTCGAATGATAAAAATTATGCATGTAAAGTAGAGCACTTTGAAAGCATTGAATGATTTCTTTTAAGTTTTTTGACATCTTTCTTATAAAATGTTAGTGAGAAAAGCAAAATATTATAATTTATTCATAACAGAGAGATAAGGAGAAAGTTTCATAGCCAGAAAAAAAATATTTTCGTTCGAAGATAACAACAGTTAAAAAAAAAAGACATAAAATTGCTTTCATGTACTACTTTTTTAAAACCTGAAAAGATTTTCTTTTTATTTGAAAACACAAAAGCAAATAGATTGAGAAAAATAAGTAAGTCAATTATTTTTAATTCATATTTTAAAATCTGTTAAAATAATTTTAAAATGTTTTTATACATAAAAAAAAACAAAATTTGTGGAAATGATAGAAAGAATTAGCTATCAACTTAGTTCAAGGAGTTTCTATCACTATGTGTGTGTAAACCTACAATTATTCAGACTTAGGGAAACAAAAAAAATTAGAATTAATATTGTATGCATAATATTTCTGTTGTAATGTCAATTTTGATCAATGAATGTTACATTTGTTTGAACCAAATCTGCCTACATTATAGAGATATAATTGATCAATAAATTAAATTTAAAAATATGCACTAGATCATATTGCATGTCAAATCTATTTAAAGCAAAATAAAATATTTCTCAAAATTTTTTTCCTCATACTCAAAGGGACTTGATTTCAAAATGTATTAATAGTTACTTTCAAAATTTACCTTTAGTAACTCTAAATTAAAATACACTTTCAGTAAATATTTAAATATTCTTAATAATAATATTTTTAAATATGTATAATAATCAAGAATAAATTTTTTATGGTAATGTTTCTCATCGTTTTGAATATGTAAAATTTCTGTTTTCATGTATTCACGGGCAGTACGGTTATAACAGTCAAATATTTATTCCGACCGTAGGTAACGGTGATAGAAACCGTCAAGATTATTTCCCTTAATAAATAAACGATACTACTTTGATCAGTCAATATTATGTTTAAATATATGGAAATACAAATAGTGTCCTATCAGAATGCTTATAGATGTTAAAAAGTGATTCAAAAGGAAATATTTTGAATATGTCACTTTCTACTCTACTCCAAAGTAAACTATACGATGGTATATAAGGTAATTTTTCATTTGTTGGATCTTTGTGTTTGGAATTATGTCTTCAAACACAAGAAACTGCACTAGAAAAATGAAGCTAAGAAGCATAAAGAAAAGAAAGAAAACTGCAAAAAGAAAAAGTAGAGACATTTTAATGTGTCAGGCATAGCCTTATAGAATGTGTGATTTAAATTCCAACGGAAATAAAAATCGGTAAAGATTTAGTGATAAAAAGTAGGGGAAAGAGGTTGTCTAAGAATTACGAGCCTTTCGGTTATTAGTGAACCAGGTCCATCAAACCAAAACACCAATCATTCGAATCGTTCTGAATTTCAACACTTCCTTGAAAGAATTCCAGTTCCGGTAGTATTATGAAAGAAAAACATATTTATTTGCTATAAAGAATGTTGGAGAAAAATATAAGAAAAGAAACGTCTGTTAGAAGCAAGGAATATAGAGATAAACCTGCTTTATGTCTCAATTGTCTTAGAAGTTTCTACCAGAAGTCAGCTGTTGACAACATTTAATTATATCACATTTTAAACTACTTTTGTCTTAGTTTGTATATGGGTATTACATTTTTTGTAGCTCAGGTTAGAGTTTTTTGTAACAGAATTCAAAATCATTATTACTTTTACAACCACCATTTGTATACATATAATTTAACTACACCACGACTGCAAATGGTGGCTATACCTTCAATTAAAAGTAAAATACAAAAATTTATTTTTTTACTGTCACACTCGCAAGGATATTATTTTAGAATGAGTTAAGGTATTCGAATATATTGACAACTATTATAATGAAAAGAGACATATAAACAAGTGATGTTTTCATACTTATGCATATGACTTTTTTAAAAACTATGTAAATAGGCCATTTAAAAATTTTATTTTAAAGAATTTTGCACATCAGCATAGTTTCACAAACATTTTGTATTAAAAATGAAATATTATAATTAATTTTGTTTCTGTGTACATATAATTTCTTAAGGGTATTCTTTTAATGTGTTGGGAGTATTTGCATATGTACTCTAAAACCTTTAATATAATAATAATCACCTTTTTGCCAATTATGTCGACTAATCTCTTACTCATAAAGCCTTTTGAGACTTAATCAGAAGGTGCTTGTGTGTGCAGCATCTTAAACTGTAGCCAGTTTATCCCGAAGATTGGAGGCAACTTGGCTTAAAATCCCTCTAAAAACCACCCGGAAGCTCTATCAATCTGTATCATACCGAGTGGTAACTTGTGTCAAAGCTAGAGAAATTAACGTATAATTGAATTTGTTTCTTTGTAACGACCGACTTATTTGTTTAGTTAATTGATCTCTAATGGTAGCCATTTTTTTCAATATACGAGTATGTCAACCCTATCCATCAATATTTGTCAGTCTTTTTTGGTTCATCATATACTAAAATAATTTTTAAATGATAAATTATTTTCCATATTTTCTTCTTGTCTTAGAAATTTCTTTTTAGAAAATTTCATCTAATTTGATCCTTATAAGATTACAATATGATTGGAATAATCATTCCATTCTGATAATCATAGAAACAAATAATCATATAATATAAATAAATCATAATGATATAATTAATTATATATTGATATAATGAAAAGAAACATATTTATAAATTTTAAAGTTTGATACGTTATATTTAAATTAAACAACTTAAAATAATTTTTTTTCTCAAATTCTTCTGAATTTTTTTTCTGATTATTGTTATTTTGATCTATTTATTTTAAACGTTATTTAATAGTAACTCAAAATAATAATCGATCCAATAAACAATTTCTTTGATTAACTGCTCTAAAATCCGGAGAATAAATCTTAGAGATACAGATTGCATTAAATGTAACAATTCTAAGAAATCGGACCTACTTATTAAGTAACATTGAAAAATACAATTAATATAAAAGTCTAACTCACAAGCTATCTCTTGAACATACATTTTTATGGCTATAAATATATAAAGAACTCAAAGTAACAATATAAAATTCATAGCAGTAGTTGATAAAAAGTATGCAATGGAAATGCTTCAGAGAATAAATTAAATATAAAAATAAATTCGGATATATTAGGAAAACATTTTTAAATAATATTAATGTGGAATGAATTATAGAAATAACAGTATCTTTTAACATGATAATAAAGATGTAGGGTAATGGAATATATTCTAAAAGTGATAAAATGGTAAAACCTTTTTGCAAAAGTAAGAGCATTATTTCTAAAGTAATAGGCTTATGGATTATGAAGTGGATACAATAGAGTTAATTATATAATAAATTCGACGATTTGGACATCAATTCCTTATCCTATTTAACTATAAAGCATAGCCTGTTGGGAATTAGAATTTTACTTGGAAGCAACCATTGTCTTCATGTACGCTTGTGAGTGATGTTAACATGGTAATTACTTTTTATAGTTCTTAGAATATCATACAATATTTCGATACCATACGTTCAAGTTTGGAATGCTTATGAATGTTTAACTCTCTTTTGGGTAAAGTATTATTTTATGCATAATTACTTAAATTCAATTTGTAATGTTTTTAATTTCGAGTCTTAGGAGTCTCTTTATTAATTATTAGAAAAATTTATTAAAATTTTTATTTTATGTACGATTTTATAGATACTTGGTGCCTTTTTGCATACATTATTAAATGTATATAGAAGCTAGATTTTTTATTTGTATAATATAATTCAAATGAATTCAAAAATATTCCTGGTGTAACAGAGCGGTATAAAAAATTTAAAAAATAATAACATTTTGGTACAGGTCCTAAATCGAATTGGATAATATAAAAATATTCAAAAAACAATAGTATATTAGAACTATTACTAAACTAGAACTATAATTAAGAGACTTAGTAATTAACATTAGTAGCTTTGGGCTTATTTCATCATATATCTAAAAACATTTCTTTCATTTCATACCATCATAATTCACGTAATATAGATTATTTCATTTTTAAGAAATTTTATCATTATAAAAGAAAAAAAATGGTTCATGATTGACATTTTATTGGGGAAATATTTACTTGTATCTTTAAGTGTTATTTCAAATATATTAATATTTTCATTACAGTAATAATTAATCAAATCGAAGATTATAGTGCAAATCAGAATTACCGCATATTAGCTTAAGCAAAATGCATGCCACGAAAATAATTAAGCATAAGGTAATTAAATGTAAGACGCACAATGCATATTTTACGTGTAATAATGATTATCTTTCTCATTAATCAGTAAAATGAATAATATCCAAATTTCCAAACCATTCTATTTGAAAGTTAATGTATACATATTTAAAGCAAAAGAAACTAGATGATACTCAGGTTGTTCAATATATCCTTAGAAATTCCAAGAGATGACATTCGAAGCATTGAAACCCGTTTGTTTTTAGTAAGCATCATGACACTCCAGATAATTGTTTAGTTTCAATTACTCGTATTCGTGATCATAATGTCTTTCCCTCCTCAAGCATTTTTTGTCACAACTTTTTGGGCCGATGAGATCATCCTCGCTTTCTCTGGAGCAGGTTCTTCGGAAACAACCTATTGTTTTGATTGTTGCTTGCATAATGATGAATCCATTTCACTCCATACAAATGACGTCAACTACTCGACGTGGTAACAAACAAATTTTGATTCGGCAGCAGATGACAACCAAATTAATTAAAACGAACTTATGAATCGGTGTCAAATTTGTTTCTTCTTTGTTAAAAAGGAAGCACACAATGTTAACAACCTTATTGATGCCATCTGTTATTAGATACATGTATATTTGATTTTAGTTTAGTTTAGTTTTTATTAACGTCGCACTAGAAGCAACACGAGGGCTATTGGCGACGGACCTCGTAATTTTGAACCATGGTCAAGTGACGAGGACGACATCTGAGCTGGCACCCCCTCTCCTAACATCCACACCACGCCAACGGGAGGACACATGTATATTTGAACCATCCTTATAATAAGGACGAAAGAATTAAAAAATATTAGAACTACAGTGTCTTCATTTTTCTTAAAAATATTCAAGAAATCAAATCAGAAATATTTTTTTTATATATTAAGAAGGTCATTTAAGATTTAAAAAATGTACATATCAGATACGACCATTTATGCTCCAGGAAATCTGGTTTACTACATTAACATAATCAGTTTGAATTTCATCATTCAAATTATTCATATTCTAAATCACATAATCACATGTCCTAAATCACATAATAACATGTTCTAAATCACATAAATAATTAAAAATGTTTTATATGTCAATTAACTGATTCCTAATGTGAATGGAATATTAAAAATTAACTTATATTTTGTAAAAGAAAAAAAAAACTTAATATTTAGGGATCCAATATCTCTTTTTGAAAAGAAATCAATAGTGGAAGGTAACAAACTTATTCAAGCTTATTAATATATGAATTCGAAATATTTCTATGATTTATTATTATAATCAAATCTATAAGGAATTGATCCTAGTATTGAAATCCTTTCTAGTATTTTCAAATTAAATAGGGGCCATATTTCTATAATTTATAAAATACATTTTATATGTTTCATAGCGTTGATACGGTACATATTTATTAAATATGTGTTCCTCAATAACTAAAAAAAAATATTGATCAAGTAACTTTCATCGTTTTATGCCAATTTTCAAAACGCATAGTAAACACCTGAAACTATTTCTTTTCTTCTTGAAAAATATTTCAAGCTATTCTCAGAATGAATAAAGTAGAATTATATTAGACGATGAATTTTTTCAGAGACAACGTTACAACGGTCAATTAAAAGATACCATCTTTCATAACTCTATTAATGCTTTTTGTTAACGTCACTTTCATTTAATTTAATATAATTGTGACCATAAAAAAACTATTCGCCTCAAAGTAGGTCAAAAGTAATAAATTCTATATCATCTTCAGGGAACAAAAAATATGTAAAATTGCTGCAAAGAACAGAACATTTAACATTAATTACTTTAACAAAATAATTAACATCCTAAGTTTAATCTAAATGGCACATTTTCTCATTAGACCGAATAATTTTTTCCGTAAATTGAATAAGTGATCTGCAATTTATTGGTAGTTGAAATTTCCCTTAATGCAGATAGAAATAATTAACAAATGACAATTTGTGAAGAAGTAAAAAAAGAAAAAAGGTCATTGAGAGGATAAATAATATCTCTTATTCTCGTTAGAAACTCATTAGTGCACAAAATTGAGATATTTTTTTTTTTTTTGTGAATATAATAAGATTTGGGGTAATAAACTTTTTTATTTATTGTAAATGTAAAATTTGTGTAATAAATGGAGGAATTATTCGAATCAAAATTTAATCGAAGAAAACAAGGTTGGGATCAATACTTTAAAAACAAATTTATTGAAACTAATTTTATTTTTCTATTGTTATCATTCAAATTAGTTCATGATTTAGATAACGATTTAAACTGAAATTAGTTTTATACAGTTTAATTTTTAAGGAATGTTCAATAAGTCCATTGAAAATATTAGAACTTTTTAGTAGGTATCATAACTCAGATGACTCAGTCTGAGTCTCAGTCAAAGTCTCAGTTACTCGTAATCATGATCATGACGCTTTTCGCACTCAAATATTCTTTGTCATAACTTTTGCATCCCATGAGATCATCCTTGTCTTTTTTGGACCAGATTTACCAGAAGCAACTTATTCATTTGATTTTTGCTTGATTTCTGAAGTTTTCTAATTACAGATATTTTTGATGGAGGTAACACGACAAAAACTTACGACGACACCTCGACGGGACAGCAATCAAATTTTGATTTGATATTCTTGATCAAATGTTGAGACATTAAGAGAGGATTATGCAATATTGAATTTATGAAGGGAACAAAAGATAGTATTGCTCTTAATTTTATAATAGATTTGAATGAGATACAGTTTCATTTAAATCGAGATACAGCAAAAGACAAAGAGAGATGGTCTGAATGTAGTTATCATAAATCTATTGATTAAAATAGCTTTTATTTCCCCTCGTCTGTTTCATTTATTATTTATTCTCTGAAGTAAACACTTAACTTCATCTCACCAATAATACTCAGAATATGAATTTGTAAAATAAAGGAAACTAGTTTTCTTTCTGTATCAAAAAATTTAGTATGAGGGTCGTTCATTAAGTCCCCAGAAATTCTAAGAGATGGTGCTCATAACATCAAAAATAACTTGTTAATACTAAGCACCAGGATTCACAAGTTAGATGTTTAAGTCTCAATTATTTATATTGGTGATCATGATGCATTTCGTACCTCAGAATTTCATCGTCGTAACTTTTCCGGTCGATGAGATCCTATTAACATGTTTTGGAACATATACACTTGTTGCTTGGTTTCCTGTTCATATTGTTGTGAACATGAATTGTTATTTCCCTGCAACACTTCTCTTATAAAGGAAAAGAGGAATTTACAGAGATATCACATGTTAACAAAAGAGAATTTATGCAATGACCTCTTCAGTTTAACGAAGGATTTGACGATTTGGCGTGAGCCCTGGCGGCTTTGACAACAAATAGAAAGTTCTCGAAAAGAAAAGAAAAGCTGGAAAAATTGATAAGGAAGAAAGTTGAGGACTTTTCCTGAATTTTTGGTATCACATCACATCTGGCTGGAAAAGCTATAAGTACGCCAAGAATTACAGTGGATGGATAAGTCTGGCGAAGGAATCAGTCTGTGTACGGAATCAGATTGTTTGTGGAGTCCACTTAGTAGACCGATTGTTGCCGAGTGAATCTGCTGGAGATTCGGTCTAGATCTAGCGGAACCGATAAAGATTATATTTGGAGTTTCTATTGCAGAAATCGGTCGGGATTGACTGAAAACTGTCGGCACTTGGAGTTCAGCGTCCCGGGGGAATTTGCAAAGAAGCAGCATAAATATGCCTGGAATTATCGGATCCTGCCCTGAAAGTGTAGAATATAAAATGTGGAGGCTGTCCGTAGTGAGGAGGAATAATCCATTTGGACGTCATTACAGGCACACTTAAGGCACAGCGGTACGTCGATGACATTCTGAGACCTGTTTTACTACCTTTTGCAGTATTCTAGCCTTATTTTTCATCAAGATAATGCCAGACTACATGTTACACATGTTACTATGAACTTGTCTTACAGCTTGTCAAACACTTCTTTGGCCAGCCATATCTCTCTCCAATCGAGCATGTCTGGGATATGATGGGAAGGGACAAATATTTATTTACGCACTATCAATCAATCAAACATCATTTTTAATGATTTCAAATTTGTAGTGTTGCGCCTTATTGATTAATGATAATAATAACACATTTATGGGTAAAATCTTAAGAATTTTTGGTTTAAAAATACTTTTTATAAGTATTAATGTCTATATACTTGCTTGCAAAACTGAAACAACAAAATGCATTTTCAACATACAATCACAACAGTGATTGTGTGTTGAAATGGACTTTTTGCGACCCGTACAATAAAAGCTCTGCTCTGTGGGAAGGTGATGCATTTGCAAATATCAGCACTGTGATATTAGATAGGATATCACGTCCTGCATAGACGTGGAATGTGCTCTCTCATTTTGAAGACAACTTAGAAAGAAAGAGACAGGATGCATATCCATACATTTATTGCAAGTGAAAGTGAAACATTACATCCAATAACGGCTGCCGAAAATACTCAGGATGCCTTTACATGTCATTTGATCATTGGCAAGTTTAAAGAGATGCGTTATTTGACATGTGTTGCATAACAGTTTGTAACTGACAAAAGTTTAATTTCAAGATCTTGGAAAGCCTTCCAAACGACAGGTACAACTATAAAAAAGAGAGGCAGGTTGGGAAACACAACGGCAAGTTATGACAGGTATATCGTTCGGCAGGGAAATAAAAAAAAACGGAACCCCAACTCCGGTAATATTGCTCAGTAGTTGCGTATGTCAACTGGAAGACAGGAATTACGGTTTAGTGGCCGGTCGTTTGCACAAAAGTTGCCTGTCCTGAACGCTGCTTACTAATAACCTGCTTGATGTCAAGAACGCAAAGACTAGACATCCCCTCATTGCAGTCAAGTTCTGTTTACTCATGAGAGTCGATTCAGTCTGAGCAACGATTCTGAGCGCTAATTGATATAAAAGAGGTAAGGACACGGTTTCATCCCATTAACATCAGGAAAGAGACCATTAGGGTGGTCTTGGAGTGCTTGTGTGGCAAGACATTATGTTAAATAAAACAACGGAGCTTTTTAATTTTGACAGTGGCTCATTTACAGGACATTGTTTCTGAAATGAAATTATCCTCCAACTTGAGAGTCTGTTCCAAGATGTCATTGATCCTGACTTTATTTTTCTGATTGAAAATGTTGTTCACTCAGGACCTCTGCTGTTGAGGAGCTTTCTGGAAACTGAGGATATACAAAGAATGGATTGATCAGCGATTTTTCTTGATTTAAGCAGACTTAATACCTTTCGAAATAAAAAAAATAGTACATTTTGACGTACTTTTTCGATTCATCACAAATCAATACTTTTTGCTCATTTTAACATGAATCCTTACCAGTTTGTATAATAAAGTGTAAAGTACGGATTCAATTACTGTTATTAAATTAATATATTTTTATACATGAAATATGCGAACAAAAATTTAAAAAAATAATTATCTTACCTTCTGTTACCCACCAGATGACATTTTAAAGATGTATAATAGAACCATAATTATTATACCAAATTAAAGCTAAATAATGCCCTTATTCTGCAAACCTCAAATTTTAAATTTATCTCACATTTTAAAAAAAATGAAAAATTTAAAAATCTCATATTATTTAGAATAAGTAACATTTTTTTCTTCTATTATGTTATAAAATAAAATCTGATCATTCCATTTACATAACTGTGGTTTACAGAGAATAAAGATCTGTAAGTACAACACTCATGCAAAATTTTAAAACTTTATGTGCAAAACTTGTTTTTATTCTTGTGAGAAAGGGGGAAAATAAGAAGCTGAGAAAAAGCGATTTGTTTACAATGCATTTAATGAACAAGTAGCTTACGAAATTTAAATTTTTTAATGCACAGGGCGTAATAATTGTAGAATTTCGACGTGGTTTGCTTTAAAATGCTCCTAATATTCCACACTATTTTTGGGAAAAAAGATTAAAAAATTGAATTTTTGAAGGTGCAAAGGTACCAAAAGTCCCCTTAAATCCCATCAAACACGTGTGGGATTCTTCGGAGAAACGCAGTTAGATCGAATTTTTCCAGGAACACCAGGCAGCTAAAACAGATGCTCCTTGAAGAGTGGCAGCTCTTACCTCAATAACCACTGAATATTTTGGTATTGGGCATGAACAGACAGTGTCATTCAGCCATTGCAATTAGAAGAGCTCATACCACTTACTAAAAGACTTTGGTTTATTGTTCGTACTCATGTTCTGTCAATGGTCTTTACTAATGCCATTCTGTCAATAAAGTCTTTTTCTGCTTTGTTCCATAATGTATGAGATGAGTACAATCAGTTTTTGGTTACTATGATTTCATCAACCTTTAAGTGTTACATTGGGTCACTTTAGTGTGAATTTTATGTCACCCAGTCAATCGGAAGCAGAATTGCAGAATCATAAAATATCCTTAAGTTTTGTATCCTGGTGAGGTTTGGTTTTAAGCTTAATGTTATTTGTTTTTTGTTTTTCATTTTTCTAATGTTTAATTTCTATTTCTATAACTTTCTAATTCGATGTAATTATTGAAGATACGATGGTTAGATACATAAACTAGTTTGAACAATTTTTCCACTCCAATGTATGAGACAATATTAAATTACATTTTGTACATTCTGGCTTTTCAACATCTTTTTCTCTTGTTTTTTGTTGTGCTGTTCATGGTTGTTTTGTATTTAAATTGGCTGTAATATTTAGTGGTTGGTTTGTATTTGTATTGAATGATTATTATTATGCGTAATAGAGTATTAAAATATAATTTTGACTTCTTTCATTGTAGTATTTTGTTTATCATGTAACATCGGTTAATATTTTTTTTTTATTTTCAATTAGATTTTTGGTTAATATCATAAATTATTCATAATATTTTACGCCTAAACTTTATTTTCTTACAAAAACAAGAATTATTAAGAAACTCTAATAATTGTGTATGTAATAAAATAATAATAATAAAATCGATGAAATGTACTTAAAAAATTCGTATAAAATAACCTACAAAACGTAATAATTATTAGCTCAATATCTGTATAATTTCGTGTACAACACAGAATGCCCAATAATATACAAAATATGCATTAATTTTGAAAAATTGTAAAACACTAGGTTTCGCTTCCTTGCAGTCATGTAAAACAAACTATTAGCGAATCTCATAGATTTTATTCGATTTTTTGTAGTTATAATACTTATCAATTTATTAATGAGTTACTATTTTATTGCAAAGTTATGTTTCTTTATGTATACGTCTAATAATTGAACATTTTTAAGTTTTTAAATTCATTTAGGTTATGTAAAGGCTTGATTTTGAGTTTGATAGAGTGTAATTTGTTATTTGGTAAAGGTTTTTAAATTTATGTTTTGAAACATGATTATTATAGGATTAAATTACAGAAACGATATAAATCCCACCATGTTTAAAGAATAATATAATCTTATCATAAATACAAACACACACACACACACACACACATACACACACACACACACACACACACACACACACACACATATATATATATATATATATATATATATATATATATATATATATATATATATATATATATATATATATATATATATATATGTATGTATCGTTATGTTAAATAAATAAGAATCCTAGACATATAAGCCTGGGGATATACAACTGATATGTAAATAATCAAATAAATATGCAGCAGAAGAAAATAAAGAATTTTGTTTCAATTAAAAACAAAAGTATATCCTTGATGCTATACAACAATAACGAAAGTAGTAGAAATGAGGAAATCTATATTTTAAAGACAGCTTTGATCGTAAATGTGATGAAATTTTTGGATTTCTTAAACTTTCCAATGACAAACTTCATATGAGACGCACAAAGAAAGGGGAAAGGTATCAGAATCCATTCTGATGTAATAAATATTGTACAAGAAGTGATATGATATATCTTGTCAAACTTAAGAGAGATTTTTTTTTCTTCGTTTAAAAGAAACAGGTCAAGTAAAAAACATAACAATGATAAAAATAATCCTGAGTTAAGATGTGTTTATTTATATCTAATTGAGAATATATGCATATATATATATATATATATATATATTATAGCTATTTTTTAGCTTATTAAAAATTAAAATATATCAGTATATAAAAATAAGTTGTTTACGTGATTAATATTAAGGAAAGTAAACATACTTTTCTTTTATTCCTGACCTGAAAAAGGCTAAACATTCGACAGCTATAATCTATATATTTTCTGGAATAGAAAATATGCCTCGAAGAATTTCTTCTCACCAATAAGTAAACATATATGTTAGAAGTGGTTCTCCATTTCCTCCAATACCAGGTCGAAAAAGGAGTAATAGAAAACGATTCTTTTTCCTTCCTTTTCCAGTTCCATGTTTCCGAGTATTGTCAAACTCACAGGGCGTTGTAGCCAGCTTGCTTCGGATGGAAGGAAAGGGAAAAGCATTTAATTTGATTTTGGAAACTTTCTTTGATGTCAGGAGCCTTTTCCTTTCCTTTATTTACTGGGTACAACTTGTGAATGAGACTCTTGCGAATTGTAAGAGTAAAAAGGAATTCTAAACGCGTTAATAAAAAATGTCTTTATTCGAAGCATGTGAAATTTTTCTAAATGGGCCGGCATAAACATTTTTTATTATTAAAGGAAGTTATGCAACAACAGTATTTCCTACATAAACTCGAACGAAAGTTAACTAAAAATAAATCGATTTGAAATTAGTCAAAATAAAAGGAGAAAGCAAAAACTAATTAAGTTTAATGCAATTTGAATGTTATTTTAAAATGATCCAAGTTCTTTATTGAGATAAAGCAATTTTTTTAAGTGGAACACAGCTTTATTTAATAAGTAAGTGAAAATAAAGGAATATTTTAAAAAAGGATTACTTTACACATATTTCTCAAAATGTTAAAAGTACACACCTCATGATTTAGTAATTTAAACATCGCTATTTAAGACTTTCAGTTCTTAAATGAATATAAAAATTATATGCTTAAAATATCCCATTATTAAATCCGAATTAACAGGAATTAGGCTTCAGAACTTTAACCTAAATCGTATTCAAACTTATTTAAATATTCATTATATACTTTATAATGAGTTGCAGTATACATATTATAAAACATCTTAAAATAAATTCAATAAATACAGAATTTTCTAGGAAAATACAGTGAAATTATGCTAGTGTAAGTACTTTCTTTACATTCTAAAGAAGTAAACACTTCTAGTGTATTGAACATTCAAAAATATAATTTTTTTTTATTTTAATCTTAAATATTTTCATTCATAAATATTTTTATTCATTAATATAATAATTTTTATATTTCGGGTAATGGATTATATTTTATGCCAAAAATATTTTCTTTTGCAATTTCTGAAAGTTACAATACTTAAAATTCTAAATAATATATTTCTAATCATTATGTTTGTTAAATGGAATGAGTCTATTCCCAGAAATTTAATCTTCTGCGAAATTTAGTGAAAAAGAATCCACATTTTTTAGAATTTTCTTTCTCAAAACGTTGGAATTTATTCTATGTTCTGTTCTTCACAAAGAATTCCTTATTTGTCATCAGCTCCCATCAAATGCTGAATTTTCTGCGTTCAACCCTTTTCATGTTCTTTAAGTCGAAAAGAATATAAAATACTTTTCTATGCAGAATATGCGATACTTTTCCGAGTACAACCTAATTGTAAGACTTCACAGAATCTGCAAGATTGTCTGAATTCCTTCCAATTAATTTTAGTTCTTTAATAAGATATTTTCATTCGAATAAAGCAGATCATAAGAATAGTGAAAATTGATTAATAGTTTTGAAGTTTCATAAGTATAGTATAATTGTAGAATAGTATTAAAATTTTATAAACATAGTAGAATCATATGAAATTTTATTCAAACGTTAAAAACATTTAAATGTTTTCCTTTTAAATAAAATATTTATAATTTTGGATATTTTAGATATAATTAAAATAATTTTTTACTTCTTAAATGAAGCAATTGTAACATTTAAGATTATTTTCATATAAGTTACAAACGACTTTACACAATTAATACTACCTTCTGATCTGTGTATTTAATTTTTCTGATTAATGTAAATTACTGAACTCATTTTTAATACTTAAAATTTTTAAGCAACCTGTAGTCATAAAAAACTGTGCATGATATTAATTTATTAAATTTTTCTACAGTGACTAAACTCGACAAATAAAACTATATAAAACTAATATATAAATATATATATATATATAAAGTAACTATATATAATGATTAAAAGCACAACGGAAACATATACATAATCTAATACTTACAATTAATATTCATAATTAATACAATAAAAAAATTGAATTCATGAAACTTATTAAATAAATTAATACACATACAATAAAAATAATGGTTCAGTTATTTGTTTAAAAAAACACCATCATAATAAATAAATTAAAGAATGTTATGAAAAACATTTGAAAACTCAGAAACCATTAAGATGAAAAGAATTCAAAAATTAGAGTTTAAAAAATTAAATTACAGCTTCAGACATGTTTTTTGGATTGAAAAGTATCATTAAATTTTTTTTATGAATAACAATGTTTTATCTGTGTATTTTAATGGATTAGTGTATATCTTTTACCTAATGGTACAGTAATTATTTCTTACATATTATTTATTTAAATATTCACATTACTCCCTTACTTGTTTTAGATTAAAATATTCGAGTTCAAATACACCAAAATATGAAATTATATACATTTTGTTACAAAATTTCCAATCAGATGTGGGTGTATACAAGAGAAAATTAAGTACAGTACGGATGATAACGACAGAAGATACATTACTTACAAATATGGACCAATAATTAGTAGGACTAGAACAATTATAGCAAATAGAGAAAACACAACAATTGTACAAATACAGAAAAAAATAAAATCATCACTTGTAATGACATTCACCGTTGTATCAGCAATGTTCACTCACCAGCTTATTAATTCGTGCAATAGACAAACCTCCCCGTAATAGTCTGCACTTCCAAGTCAGACTATCACAGTTCGAGGCCGACTGAGACCATTTCCACAAGGTAACTCGGCAGAAACACTTTCAAATGCCGACCATTCGCTATTAATTTACCAAATGATCTCCAAAGCCTACTTCTCTGTCAAAGGGTATCGGTGTATTTATAGATGTTCCGGCCAGATGTGATATCACATTGAAAATTCAGAAAAATTCCGTAACATTCTTTCCAGTGGAGATATCAACTAGATTCCAGCATTTTCAACTCATGTATTTTTGGCATCGAAGTCTGTTTGAAAGTTCTATTGTAATGTCTGCAAATCCATTCTAAGGGTTACTTCTTAACTTCTCTTGACTGACTGATGAAGTTTATATGATGCTATTTAAAAAGAACTGTCGTAGAAAGCGTCATCTCGGATTCGTGACAATAAATAAATAAATGTATATGTATCTATCTACCGATACATATCTATCTACCGCACACACACACGCATATATACAACCTCTGACAATAAAGTTCTGTGAATGAAGTCAGAACGGTCGATCTGACAACACTGCAGAAACAAAACACAGAATCTGGGTAGCGACAGGTGTTGACCATCTGCCCCCACCGTTGTTTAGGTGAGGATCGTTTGTGTTCCGTGTAAGACTTGTTTTACAAAGTGCTTGTATAGTGCGTTGGTTTTGAACTGAGAACAGGAAAATGAGCGAACAAAAGATCAATTTAAAGCTTTGGTTTAAGCTTGACAAGACATCGAAAGAAACTCATGCAATGCTGGTACGTGTTTATGAAGTTCAAGCACTGGCCATGAAGTGTGTGTAAGAGTGGTTTGCCCGTTTCCGAGAAGGACGAAAAAGTTTTTCTGACAACCCCCGTACCGGCGTCCTTCGTCAGTGACGAAAACATTGAGAAAGTGAAGAAATTACTAACGAAAGATCGTCGATTAACTGTGCGCATGATAGCTGATGAACTGCAGATTAACCGTGAATCCGTGTTTCAAATCGTTAGCCAGAATTTAGGGATGAGAAAAGGGCCATATCACTTGACTGAAGATCAGAAGCAGGCACGTTTAGAGGCTTCAAATGATTTTGTCGAAACGGTGGATGCGACACCAAATTTCTTGAACTGTGTTGTCACTGAGGATGAGTCCTGGTGTCTCAGGTACGACCCTAAAATAAAACGGTAAAGCATGGAATGGTGTTCTCCTGTATCATCTCGTCGGAAAAAGGTCAGAGGAGAAAAATCATCAAACGTGATCTGAAACGTGACGAGGCTTTTGAACTCCATCGCAAAAGAAGACTTTTTGCAAAGTTTCCAGTACATGTATAGCTGATCTCAGCGGTGCATTGTCTTAGGAGATGATTATTTTGAAGGACAGTAAGGTAACTTTCATTAATATTCCATCTACGTTAATGTTATAGCTATTTACCGAACTTTATTGTCAGAGGTTGAATAAAGCGTATGCCCGCACAAAAACAACACATTGATTAAAATAAAAATAAAAAGTTATATAAATCTAAAGATTTACTTAATAAAGTTACAAAGATTAGTTACGAAAAAAACCCACAGAAGACACATAGTAACACAATAAGATGAAACTGAAGAAACGAAAATCATTTAAGGAAGAACAAAATGGAATAAAATCTATTCAATACTGCGGTGGTTAGAATGAAGGAAAAGCTGCTTATACATATATGAATGATCAGGTATTCGCATTCTGTTTAGCTTTATAAAAAATTGGGGTGATCCTAGATTTACGAACGAAAGAGGAAAAAATACAAATAGAAAAGATTCAGAAAAAAAAATCACATGTTTTAATAACCAAAATTTTTGAAAACTTAAATACCTAATTATCGTTACATTAAATAAAAGTGAGAAAAAAATGAGGAAATAGCCCTTTTGTCCAATACTAAATTAAGGCAAATTTAAAAGTAGTTTAACTAAAAGCCAATGCTGCCCTCTTTTTTGTTTTTTAAAAAACTAATTCTTTATGATTTGAGTTATTTTTTATTTATGTATGATTTTTGTTATTTTCCTTTGTTTTGTCTTTTCTATTCAAATTTTAATTATTACTTTGGTATATCTCTCAATGACATTATCGTTGTTTTAGCTCAAACTTTGCTGTATAGATGGAAGTACTGGCTTGAAAAACAACTCTTTTTAAAGGCACCCATATTTATTTCTTGGATAAAAGGGCTGTTTCATTAGTAATTAACTTTTGTTTCAGCAAAATTTCATTTAATTATTTTTTTTAAATTTTATATCTTATCAATTTTCTCTTACATTGCTATAAGGTTGTCTATAATTAAGTATTTAATTTTCTAAAATTCTTTCTTTTTAAATTACATGAGTTTTCTTTAAAAAAAAAATTTCTGTGTTTGAATTTTTTTCCATAGTTCGTGAAATTAGGTTTTACCTATTTTTTTACAAAGCTTCGACTGATTTCGAAAGTCTGATCGTTAATATATGTATAAACAGCTTTTCCGCTTTCCAAAACTAATATCACTTTTAAATAGCTTCATTTCTTTTTTCTTTTTAAATGATTTTAAATTCTTAAGTGCTCCTTATTGATACATTACGTCTCTCTGTATTTTTTTCATAAATGGTTTTAGCAATTTATATGAATTTTTACAAAAATCTTTATATTTATTATGTGTTGTAATATTTGCATTTTTTCCGCATTGATATATCTACATAATATATATATATATATATATATATATATATATATATATATATATATACTGAAAATTTATGAAAGAATAATTTAAAATATTTAAAAAGACAAAAATCCAGAAAGAAATGTAAAAATGATAGAAAAATAAATGAAAATATGGAACCCAGCAAGTCAAAAAGCAATATCGGGCTGAGGGCCGAATAAGCGGGGGTTAAAATAGTTTAATGGTACCAACCTTCCCCCTTTCATACTTGGTAGGCTGAATTGGGAAATCCAAATTACAAAAGAGTTCATGATTAAAAGATGCAAAAATGTTATGCGATAAAATCTACAAAAACAAAATCTATAATTCTAAAAATTATCAGCAGATCAAAATATAAAAACTACTTACAAAAATTCAAAGAAATGAAGATTCAAATATGTGAGTAGTAAGACGGAATTTTCTTTAAGCTTCAAGATGTATATCACATACTCAAAATGAAAAAAATATATCACTTCATCACCATATAAATTGAAAATATATTTAAATCATTGTTTGATTTGTAATAAAATTTAAAAGGATGCAAACAATTGGTTGGTAATAAGTTGTATGGTAAAGGAGTATAATGGTCCAGAGAGTGAGTAAAAATGCAAGCTGTGTAAATGTAAATAAATAAATAAATTCTTCACGGCTAGACCACTAACAAGCCGACTTTGTGGACCTATTGTTGTGTGGTGGATTTGAAAATGGATCACGATTCGCAAAGATGTTTAATATATTTGTAATGTATATAAGTATTTAAGAAATTTATTGGATAATCATGATCTAAACAGTTGTTGAATATTTTTTTAATGTTTTTAAACTTGTCTATTTTATGTGTGGTTAATTTGTTATTACGTAATAAAAAGCCTAATAAAATATTCCTATAAATAGATCTGTGTAGATTACTGTTCCAAAAAGGAATTTTGATTACATGGAATTCGAATCTCTCTCTTTTATCATAAATATTACTAATTAGTCTATTGTCAATAATTTGCAAAACAAGATCTAGAAATTCTACTGTATTAGAATTAAGATTAGTTTTTATTAATATATATATATATATATATATATATATATAAACAAATATCTATATAGATATATATATATATATATATATATATATATATATATATATACATATATATATATGTACATATATATGTGTGTGTGTGTGTAACAGATGGGAATATTAAATAAAAAAATCTAAAGCTGCTACAGAAGACATGCGCATGCGCCAAACGCCAACAAACTACTCTGTTTAGTGTGAAGCCTTCTCTTTCCAATGCAGTACCTTACACTTCTGGAAATAAATCCTTATAGTCATTGCTTCGTTCACATTAGAGTTATTTTTTTTATTTCGCTAGAAAAATTATAACATAAACAATAGAGCAACTTATTGTTGTGAAATTTCACATAAAACTTGAAAATCCCCTACTGAAATTAATTTATTAAAAGTATATGGTAAAGAATGTTTATCGAGTGCGCGTGGGTTTGAGTGGTTGAAACGTTTTCAAGATGGCTGAGGAAACGTTGAAGATGATTCACGCCCTGGTCTCAAAAACTAATGATAATATCGAAGGAATTGGTAATATGTTTTGATATGACATTCGGTTAATTATTCATGCAATCGATGAGACTGCAGGAGTTGTCAAATAATCCGCGCGGAAAATTTTACATAACAATTTTAAGATGTGAAAAGTGTGTGCATAAGTGGTGCATAAACATCTCCCTCTTGAACAACCAGAAGCTCGCAAAAATGTTTGTACTGATACTTTGAAGGCCATTGAAGATGACCCAAACTTGTAGTAAAGGATGATAATGCGAAGAGAATTTTTTTTTTTTTTTTCATATAATCCTGAAATTAAGCACCAATCCTTTGCACTGGAAAAACATATCTTCACCGAGAGTCAAAAAGCTCAAATGAGTAAACCAAAATTCAAAGCAATGATAACTATTTTGTTTTTCGTTTTTCGTATGGAATTGTGCCTCTTCACTGCGTCCTAGAAGGTCAAACTATTTTTCAACATTACTATCTTCAAGTTCTTGCCAAACTCCGTGAAAAAATAAGGGGGAAAAGGACCAGTATTGTGGAAGGACAAGTCATTCCACATTATTTGTCAAGAGGCTTTTAGGCCAAGTGCAGCAAGCCCAAAGTTAGACTACTCGTTGTATTCGACGGATATTGCACCATACGACTTCTATTTGTTTCCTAAGTTGAAATATGTTTTACAGGGAACATGATATTTGAGTCTGTTGAAATTGAGAAAGAGAAAGTGGCATGCGTCCTTAAAGAACTTATAGAATAAGACTTCCAGGACTGTTTCGAACATTGGAAGATTCGCATGGAGCGTTGTAGGGATGGAGTAGGGGTATATATTGAAGGTGATAGGATAGGGGTGATAATATAATGAAGGTAATTTATAATAGTATTTCCATTATATATATATATATATATATATATATATATTGGAAGTATTATTTCGAAATTCTAGCATCGTAATATTTCTCTAGCTGTTCATTATTACGATTGATTCAATAGTTTTAAGAAACTCTTTTAGTATTGTTTGGAAAGAAATTATCCTTTAAAATTCTTAAAAGATATATTCCACATAAATTCATTGATTAAACAATATATGCCACATAGATTCATTGAGTTCTTATTAAAGGTTAAAATTATATTTTTTGAATGAATTTCACTATTTCAAATAAAATTCAAAGTTTCCACTTGATTCCTTAGTATTTGGAGATCTTTTAGACCTAGAAATCTTAAGAGATAATGATTTTTAAGAGAATTATAAGATTTTAAATTTACCGATGAATGAATTTCTTAATACAAATTCATGACACAACAATAGATTACATAATATATCTAAAGAAACCAACAAAAATTTCCTCCATCAAGTCAGATTTTCTGCTGCAAAAAATTCATAAATATAGACTTAGTTTCCATGTGCAGATACAGTTTTGTTTCATTTGATTATAAACAATATTTATTTTTAACAACAAAGATTGAATCTTAACGGCTGTTTTCGCAATTTTCAGTAGCATGTTTCCTGTCGATGTTATTTTTGAATTAATTTTCTATGATCTCATGTAAGAAACTTTTCATGCTATTTTTTAATAACATTATTATTAGTATTAACTCCTCTTCGAACACACAGATTTTTAGGACTTAGATTTAAATGGATTCCAGAATTATTATAAAAAAATTTCACTCTAGCTATAAACTCGCTAATCAATCAATGAATACTTAGACTTGTGTATATTCCTTCTCTTACTTGTTCACATCATATGTCATATAGTATATGACTTCAAATTTTCTTACGATTAAAGTAGAATCTTACATCTAGCTTTAAATTGAAGCTTCGATCTCTTCACAATTGAGGATTCATGTATATTTCAAATTTAAAAGTATCTTTTGGATTACTTTTTGGAGTACCTCAATTTTTGTCAAACAAGATGCTTTGCGGAAAAATTGGTCAAAGATAGCATATATATTTCCATAATTCAGTCTCCAGTCTGAATATGCATATTTTGTTTTTCTAGAAATTCATTCATTTACTTATTTTCCTATAGAAACTAATTTTTTCTGTTGTAAATTTTTTATTTATATATTATTCTACTCTATTATTCTCTTTTGAAAATCACTTTGCTTGAGAGTGCTGGATTTTTTTGTTATTGTAGTTAAGCTATAAATAAGGGAATCATTATGATGCTCAGTTGAACGGAAACTATAGGTATATCACTCCCCGGGAATTTCATGAATTTAGGTGGTATATATTTTGTAAAATTTTTTAAGTTAGAACTTTTATTAAGTGATTAAATATGTTTAAACTTTTATAAGGATGCCTCAGTATATTAGGTCTAAATGAATTTATTTACTTTGTTTACTTTTTTCTTTTGCTAAATTAGTGATTTATATTTGTCTTTCTACTTAATTTTTGATTTTATATAGTTTTTTCATAAAGTAATTCAATTAAATGAGATAGTTAGATCCGTATAAATGGTACAAAAACTGAAAATATTCCATTCCAAGTTATAAAATCGTAATATTTACATTATCTGCCTTTTTTGTTCTCGTTTCTTTTTTTCTTATTTTGCAATGAATTCTGTGCTTGATTTCTAAATTGTTCAAAATTTTGATTTGAAGTTTTTAGCCTTTTTTAAATTAATATTTTGTTTCATTTATTTGAGTAAATTATTAGCTTAATTTCATTAGAAATTTTTACTTTCAAATATATCTGTTATTTCAGTTATTGTTTAAATATATATATATATAAATTTATATATAAAAAGCACCGCACCAAACAGGAGTTGCCCGATTGTAATTAAACCTCTTATGCAAAGATATTTGGACCGAACATGCATATAATTAAAATTTGGTGTCCAATGATTAAATAACGGGAGCTACAACGCAATCAGCAGGTGTATATAAGAAGCTGTTATCAATGTGATGGTCAAATTTTCTGTTGCATTGCGATTTAGGATACCTTTCAACGACTGAATATATATATGTATAACACATCAATCAATAACTCCCGAGACTAACATTGAAAACAACATTTTTTTTGCAAATTTTTTTTTTTATTTATCAACATAACACCTTTTGTTAATCACCTTTT
>BMAW01096635.1:207605-223031 GCA_019974015.1 Nephila pilipes | reverse complement strand
ATATATATATATATATATATATATATATATATATATATATATATATAATAGAACATGTTTAACCCCTCAGTTAAGCCCCCAGTTGGAATGTGTATGTTTTGCTTTGTTGGATATTCAATTCATTCATTTTGTTTAAAATTTTATTTTAATTTTTATTCATTTGTTTTATTTATTTTATATAGATGTTTTCTTCTCTTGTTGATTTTTGAATATTCGACAAATTATATTTATTTATTCTCTTATTTATTGTGTGCTTTTTATTAAAAAATTTAATTGTTTTATTTTATACATATATATATTGGAAAATAATAACAAATATATATCAATAATATAAATACGAAATGGAAAATTTATTAATTTTACCATGCAATTATTCAGTCAAAGTTTCATATTATAAAATACATTTTTATACTCGTAGATTTCCCAATTTGATTTTTATGATTGAGATAATCTAACTATTTTGGAAGGAGGTTTTGCCTTGAGGAATCATGAAGAATCTTACAATATAAATCAAATATTGTACGATTTTTTTCTTTTTTGATATAACTCGATAAAGTTTTTACTGTATAACATCTTTGAAAATTCCAATTAAAATGCATTTTCTTAAGCGTTTCTCTAATCTGTACCATTTTTACATTTTTAACTTTTTCAGTTCTCTTTAATTTTAAATATGTGTTCACTTGCATCTTACCAAACTGCTTACAAGTCTTACAGTTAACTATAATTATGAATTAAGATATACCATTTCTAAGAATAAAGTTATTTTGAAGATATATTAAATGATTACCACATGAAAGTTATTTTATTGAAAATATTAAGTTTTAAGCAGAATTTGTGATGCTGGACTATTCGCAGTTTTTTCTTCATTTGAGGACTTTTATTGAGCTTAATTGCATAAAATAACAATTTCATCCCCAACAAAATGAAACGTGATTATGTTAATTAGATGCAGTTCGAAATAAAGTAAAGTGATTCAGATGGAATGATACATAAGTAAATTAAATTTGGAAGAGATATAGAGGTTAACGAATATTATTATCCTGTGTAAGTGACTAGTGGTAGTAATCTTGCAGAACTGTCAGGCAATTTCAACTGAGAGGCATCGGTAAGATAACTTAATTTCATTTGTAACTAAAGCGGTTTGATAGGATTGAGACCTAAAGAGAGCATACCAATTTCTAATCAATCAAAATTAATAATTTCGCTTGATTAGTCTGGTGTTTTCTTAGATTGTTTCTTGTCCCTTAAAGTTTGAAATAACAAATTGAATTATGCCACAAGAGCGTTGCAAAATTAATGAAATAAAAGTTATTTCATAGTTTAAAAACATTACGTGTAAATGGGAATCACACAGGCATACTTTCGACTTTGTTTGTTTGTTTCGGTAATTAATGTCGAGCTAGGAGCAACAAGGGCTAATGGCGACACACCTCGTAATTTTGAATCTCGATCAAGTGACGAGGATGACACCTGAGCTGGAAAACCTTCTCCTAACTTCCACACCATGCCAACGGAATGACTTTGGGGCCGACAGATTTAACGTGCATCAGCCCCGCCTACACGATGGGTCTTTTAGTAACATCAAGCTCGAACCTATGACTCGATGAAAACCGCTGGCCACAAATCCGCAATTTTAACCGCTAGGCTACTGCGGCCACAAGTACTTCCGTCAGTTGTTGATAAAACTCTTAATTTGTTGTCAATAAAATATGCATAAAAACATGCATTGCTTGCACATTTCTCTCTCTCTCTATATATATATTAATTGTTCTTTATTCATTTTTATAAATGTTTACATTTACAATAGATTCTCATTAATATAATAACTCTAAAAATGCTTAATTCAAAAACAAAAAATGAATTTTTTGATTATTTATAGATCTTTTTTATTTACTAAGTTTTTTTTTTTATCTTTATTTTTATTTATCGCATTTGATTTAAATGTAAAAGGAACTATGAGAACAGTTAAAAAAATGGTAAAAATATGTGTAGAGCCTAAAAATATTCATTCAAAATATTCAAAATTAAAATCTTTGTGTACAAACAATTAAAATGTAGAAGAGTCCAAAAATGTGAAGAAATTCCCCAGATAGAAATGATAACCTACGCAAATGGAGTTTAAATTGGATTTTCCTTTGAAAGATGATATGGAGAAGTGTCCAAATTGACTTTTATCAAAAGCATTCATCCTCTAATAAAGTAGAGAAGACATAATGTATTCCCATTAATAATTTAACAGAAGAAGTTACGGTATAAGAAATTCTTTAAGACAAATATCATATCTAAAACGGGTTTTGAATAACTCTTTTGCTTCATAATAAAAATCTTATTTTAAATCTTTAAATGTGTTATAGCTGAAATGAAAGACTATTGATGAGTTAAATACATCTTATAAAGCTTAGAGAAGTTCAAGGAAAAATTAATACCAATTGTCTTTAAGATTTAATAAATATTCTCTTAGGCTTTTCTTATAGCAAGTATTTTCATGTACCTTCAGAAAAGAACTAAAAATTAGAGATGACAAGTCTTTTTTTTTTTACATTTAAAAACCTTTTCAGTGAAATCGTAAAGTAAAATATTTATAAATGCTGCAGGAAACACAGTAGGTTGTATTATAATATAAGAAAACAAATACACAAAATGAATGGAACTATTCAGCAGAGAGCAAATTAGCCAATGTTGTTTAAACCCAATTCCGTGAACTCAAATGTGTTTACATTCTCTTGGCGAATATTTCAATCCAATAATGTGTTTTCATATCTTATTTTGTGAAGTTTCAGTAAGTATATAAAATTCTTATGCATGCACTTATATATATATATATATATATATATATATATATATATATATATATATATATATATATATAAATGTCTTTTGGTATATTGTTCTCTATTGTTTACATGTCTTCACCTATATTAAGTAAACTTATAATTTTCAAAAAATCTGAATATCTGCATTTCAATTTAAATCTAGTGTTAAATTTAAATCTAAAATTTATTTTAAATAAATAAAATATGCCTGACCTATTCTTATTCAAATAAGAATGCAATAAAATGATCGACAATTGTCTGAAAATTTACAAATACTATTCTAGAAAGGAAATGTAATAAATACAAGCATTTCATTGTTAGATAGCCATTCTGTAAGTACACAGGACTGAGGTTTAACAGCAGTGTAATGATTTACAAATAAAATTCCTTTCGTCAGACTAATTATATCTTTAACAACTTAGATATTCTGTAAATAAACTGAAAGAAACAAATAATCTTGAGCTTTGAAAAAAAACATGATTAATCTGCATGTGTTTTTCCCCTCAATAACAGAAATTCAATGTACAAGACCTAAGTATTTAACAGCAAATATTAATGAAAAAACATCAAATATTTGCAATATACGATAAGATTCTTATATGTTGGACTATTTTTGTTAAAATTTTCAAACACTTAAACATAACTAATTTATATATTATGAATTATTAATTTCGCAATATGCAATTATCTCTCTTCTTTCATATATATATGTATATATATATAACTTCTCTATATATATAACTGCATATATACATATATATATACGCCTGTACACATCTTTCTGCCATATGTAATATATGTATGTAATATATACATATGTACATAACATACATGCCTGCCATAGCACATGTATGTATATATATACATATATAATTATATGTATATACCATATATATATATTAATAATATATATGTAACTATGTATATATAATAACATGGCTGTGTAGTAATGAACTTTGTACTTTTATATGTTTGGATCCTTTTTATCATAAGTATTATTACGAATTGTTGCTAATCTTTTCGTGCATTTGGAGAAAATAAATGTCCTCTTCAATACTGGATACTTTTTACGTATTCATATTAACGAGAAAACGAAACGATGCTATTCAACACTTTTCTTTCTCTGATTTCACTAATAAATGATAAGTTTTTCTTTTCAAATTTTAACGATAACTGTGCCGATCTTTTTTTTTTTCTTCATTATCAATGTGTAACTAAGGGATTAAATAATCCTTCTGAAGACCATTTTTTGTTAAAACCTAAGAGTTGAGTGTACTTATTTAAAGTAAGCAAACTTTATTTTTTACCATGAAAAAAAATATTCAACTCCTTGTCATGTTCTTTTTACTTCTCTCCCTTCTATCCTTTTTATATTTTTCTATCTTACTTTCTCCCTAGAATCTTTCATCGCGGCTGATTTTTGCTGCATTCACCATATAAAGTTATTATATCTTATTTCTCGATAGATTTTTATAAAAACTTTATATATTTTTCTTCTCTTTCTCCCTTCATTTTTATTATATTATTTACTTTATTTGCTTGTGGCACCTCAACTCCCACTCTTCCAAGGAATTCATCGCAGATGCCAGTTTAAACAGTAGAGAATAAAGAGTTCTGAGAACGAAAATCGTTTGGTAACGCGTTAAAACGAAAAATAAAGCGTTTATCAGAAAAGGAATCCCGGTCTGTTTACAATGGTTGTCCCAACCGATGCCTGAGAAATGCCGTTAAAATAAAATAAAAAAGGGAAGGGAGAGGGTGCTACGTTAGCTGGGATTGGAAGAGAAGCTTCCTTAAATGGCAGTAGTCGGTAGACATTTATCGCGGCAATTTATTCCAGATTTACGGTCGACTTGCTTTCTTTTCGATATTGACTCGCTCATCCAACGTTTCTTTCTTTTCCTAGGAGAGTAATAACTTCACGAGCAACAAATAACATGGCAGAAATAAATTGTGTAACATCGAGTTTTTTTTTATTTTGTTTGAGTATAATGACCTGGTAAAAGGACCCTTTACATACAATAACTGATTTAGGTATTAAAAAAGGTTTGGAGATTTACTGGGATGAAACTTGAGTTATTGAAGTATTTTATAGAATTTTTTTAAGAAAATATGATTCGGAATAAATAATTTGTAATTTCTTTCATTTTATGAGAAAATGTTACTTTTAACTATGAATACTCTGAAAAGATGTAAAAATGGGAAATTGTGCTGTTTAGGTTTTCTTTTATATTATTATTTACTGCATTTATGACAAAGTACATGAGCTACAGTAGATAATCCTATATAGAGTGCAATGCGACTTTTTTATAACCTTTTTGAGCCTAGTTGATTTATTTTTCAAACTGCTCGTTTTCTACTTTGTTAATTTTTTACTTTCATTAGATACTGATCAAGTATGCCTCCTACTCTATATGTATATTTTAATTAATTTCTTCTTTCTTTTTTTTGCATCTTGGCTCTTTTTGAATTTATGTAGTTTCAATTTTGTTTTGTAACATTTCTCTGTTGGGTGCATGATAAATATTGTTTAACCAGCTAATCAGTCGAAAGACAGATTCAGAATTTACAAATGTAATATTTCATTTTATTTATGTTTTCTTTTATTTGTTTTTAGTGCCTTAGTTTATACTTATTAATGATTTTAACTTAACCTTCTAGCCCTAATTTTTTATTGATCTTTCACTTATATTGATTTCTGTCTTAACTTTTTTGTTGTGTAGCTTTTTCTTTGTCTTTCGTTCAGAGATTTCGACAATTAAATCTTTTTTCTTTTGCTTTTCTATAAACTAAAAAAATTATTTTACACTTCCCTTTGTAATTTAAAAATATTCTTGTTTGAATATATTAATTTTAAATAATTATTCCAATAATTATTTTATATTATTGAATTACATTTTTCTATATACAGCCATAACCATAAATTACGGATAATTCTGAGTCATACTAAAATCAAACTCTAGAGTAAAATTTTTACCCGTAGAATTATTGCACATGTCTTCAAGAATAATATGCAGATTACAGAAAGCCATCAGGTGACACCTGTGGCATGTCAAAATGATGAGAGTGTAAACAGCAGCAAAGAAGTGAAATCGTTCTCAAGCTTTCTATAAGCTGTTCAGTGACGCAACCAAATAGTCAAGATACAAAGGACGCATGTGAATGTTTTTTTACGTGATAGAATTATCGACCAATTAGAATATAGGCTTACTGAAGCGCAAGTGTCCGAAAAACTTGGAATTTCATGGAAACTCGGAAACTAAAATTTTAGTAATTTTCAGGTTACTCCTTTCTTAGTGTCGCGTAGTGTATATACATTGTTACAAACACACACACACGCATATATTTACACACACACACACACGCATATATATATATATATATATATATATATATATATATATATATATATATGAGCTTAAGATATAAAAATGTAAAATTCCTATTTCAGGATTTTTTTCAAATACATTGGTCATTATTGTTTGTCATAGGCTTAACGTAAAATGTAAGCTAAAATTAAAAAATCTGATTTTTATTCATAGTTTGTTTCACTCTTTTACAAACTCTTCTTTATTACTAATTTCATACAATCTACAAATGCAAATTTAATTGTTGATATTTTGTTTAAGACGTCACACTTAAAAACAACTCGCAGGCTTTTACTTTGATTTGTTTTGGTTTTATTAACGTCCCACTACAAGTAACATGAGGACTATTGGTGACGGTTCTTGTAATTTTTAACCTCAGGCAAGTAATAGGATGACACAAGAGATGTCTACATCTCTTCTCACTGCCACATCACGCCAACGGGAGAACTTTAAGCTCCGACAGATTTAAAATACATCAGTCCCGGCTACATTTAGAGTCTTTAGTGGCATCAAGGCCCAAACTACAACTCGACGAAAACCACCAGCCGTGACTCCACGATCATGTAAACTAGGCTTCTACGGCTACACAAGGGCTTTTGTATTATACCTCGCAATTCTAAAACATACTCGAGTTACAAGGATGACACCTGAACTAGCACTTTCCTCTCCAAACTCTCACACTACTTCACCGGAGGAATTGGAGCATCAATAGATTTATCGAGCATCAGCCTAGTATTACGCCGAGTCTTTATTAGAATCAGGACTCGAATCAGTTTATCTTCAGAATAACACCGACAGAGAGTTCGCGGCCATAACCACTGGGCTACAGCAGTCGCACTAATATTTTATTAGAAATTGGAAACTATCTCCCACTTGAAGCTTCACAATTAAATAAAGTCTATTTTATGAAACAATTTCAATTCATTTTGAAATTATATTTAATTCAAATAATTAAAAATTGCTTAAAGACATTGCTTAAAGATACAAATTAAAAAAAATATAGGTTTTATTATTTGAAATTCTTACTTTACCGAATTAGATATTTGAATTTTTAAAAGTTAAATGCCATAATTATAGTAATAAAAATATAGAAAAGGAGACTTTTTTTCATTCCAGGTGCTGATTCAAATCTTGAGAAAGTAAATATTGTCGCATTTGTATTAATAAGACTTTTTCGATTTATTTACAATTAGAAAACTCAAGTTGATCGATAGTAAATTCATGTTATTTGAACAACTCAAATATTGTTTAGATTATATTTATCAATTTTACTCCTGAAGTTCTTAAACAGAAAAAAAAAGATTTCAGATGTTCCTTTTTTTTTATATTGTTTTAGATAAATAGATTCTTGGTAATAAAAGAAAGGAGATTAATATTAGAACCATACAATTTGAAATATACATAGGAATAATAAAAATAGTTAATAATTATATAATTTGATATAATAAATATCTTATAAAAGCGCTTGAAAAATGAAAGATAGTCAATGAGAGCATTATTTTCTTATAATTTTAATTTAAATTTAGAACAATTAGAATGTGTCTTGCTACTATTGAATGTGTACAATACATATTAAAGCAACATAATTCACAAGCAAAATAAAGTTTTCAATATATTTATAGAAATATTTATATAAAGTTTTCAATATATTTGTAGAAACATTCGTATAAAGTTTTTAATATATTTATAGAAACATTTACCCTATAGCACGTTAAATATATAGGGCGTGATTTCAAATAAAATTATTAATTGATTTAAAGTGTATTTCAATATCCGAATTATTCTTTCAGAAGTTATTAGTTTCTCTATTCCAGTTTTTGATTGCAAAAAATGTAGCTTTTGTAAATGCTACTATATACTTTATCCTGATTTTAAAATACTATTAATAAAAAATTTGAAATGAAATAATTCATTATACCATTTTATATATCTGCATTTATATACTCATGTGAAAGAAAAAATATTTGAAACGGATACTCTCTATTTTACTCGAACTTCTTTTTAACTAAATCTGTGGCTATTATATCCTCACTCTTTTAAAGAACAATGATTTATGTAAATCAGCATTACTATATAGTTAAGAAGAAGTGTAGTTAGTTATATAAAGGGGATATAGGAACTGGAGAGATTTATAGAAGCATTACATTGGATCGAACAACAGTGAAACAATATACTATCAGTATATACTAGGAGTTTGGCGATACGATATTACTATAAGTGTACCTGAGTCAGATTCAGTCGCTAGTTATCTAAGCAATTCCAATATATATATATATATATATATATATATATATATATATATACATAAACGAAGAGTTTAATGAAATTAACAAATGAAACTCTATATTCTTTGAAATTTGATTACAATTAAGGTTTTAAATCCTGTTAACTTTCTATGTTTAAATATGTGTATACGATGTTTGCCATATTTATAAAGTATTTAATAGGAATATGTGAGTTAATTCATTTTCTAGCATTTGAGCATTTTCTCGAAAGATTGCAGTTTATACGGAAGTGTGAGTAATTGTCATTTAATAATAATTACATCCTCCTTTTATCTTTAATTTTAAAAAGGAGTTTTGATAACAGATAGGATAACAGGTAAGAATATTTCGGATCTATATCTTTCGAAAAACTTCCGCTAATTAATATAAATTTCCGTTTTAGTAGAATGGAAGGATTATATGCTTTTTGAAGACATTATATTATAATTGTTTGATAACATTATAATGAGATACTTGTTATTAATGATAACGGCAGATTATAAAGCTATTTGTATAAATTTCAATAATTATATTCAACAGATGTCTTAAAATTATTTTGATGAAATATTGTGATTTCGATTTTGAAATCCGGTACTTTATTTCATATGAATAATCCCATTAATGCGGAGTAACAAATCATTAGCAATGTAACTGAATTGTTTAAGCAAAATGTTTCCGAACAATTAACATAAATCTAACGAATACGCAGTGGTGTAAATATGTATAAAAAAATACACTTATATAGTAAAACTCAGTTTCTACCCAACCAGATAAAGTGTAGAATACAGCTGTAATTAGGTTTGAAAAGATTAAATATTGTTCTTTTATAGTTGATTTGTTTCTGATATTTTTATTAACATTCCCACAAGTAAAAAAAGTCCAAAATTAGTTACACATATATATCAGTAAATAATTTTGTCATTGATTTTCATTCATCTTTCTTACAATATTAATGCTTCATCTTAGAATAAATACTGCAAAACACATACAAATTTATCTCTTTCAATTTTAGCATGCTTGTCCAGAGAAAAAATAAAATGCTTTAAAATATTAAGTGTAATGAATTTAATCATATAACCTGAAACCACTTTTGTGTCAAACTAAACCTATTACTTATAAATCTGATTGTTTATTATTATTTTATCAGTAATTCCTCTTGCTTAAAAAATGATATTTTTCTCCGTTCAAACGTCAGACCCTATTGCATTTAGTAACTCATATTACTTATTTTATTAGCACTTCGCTATATTAGCATCTGTTTCTGTTATCAGGGTTTCCTGATGGTTGGTACATTTTTTCCTTCGTAAGAAAGAGCATGATTTCTTACGGACGATGCGTCAATTAGGATACAGGTCAGGTTGATTCATATGGTTTATCAGAACTATTTTTTTTATGATGGAACATGATGAAAAAATGTATAGAAAAATACATGTTACTTAATTAATTCAATGCCAGATAATTTTTTAGTATCTCTGTACCAAATTGGCATGCTCCATACGATTATACCATGGTGTAATGTCCCGCTTACATAATATTTAATAGGAATATATATATGTAATATATATTTGAGTATATATATATGTATATATATATATATTTGAGTATATATATATATACATATATATATATATACTCAGAGAGAACGAAATTTGTTTAAGTAATTTGAATTGAAAATGTCAGAACAAAATAGTCACAAAATTTACTTCGAAAGGATATTTTTTTGCTTATTTTGTGAGTATCATACTTACTCATAACATAAAACCTAAGCTAACTATTTTTAGCTTAGGTTTTATGTTATTTTATTGCTGATAAAATTTTAGCGCAATTTTCCAACAAATATTTCAATTCTTTATATTGATACAAATTTTATGTATATTCGTATTTATTATCGTAATAATTATAATGTTCATTAAACTAATTTTCTCAGATATTTTAATAACAAGACAAATATTTTTTATTCTAAATTTGTGTTCATTTCCTCCTTGTATTAAATATAATTATTATTCAAAAATAATCTGCAATTATTATTTTTGAGTTTTACTGCAAATGTTAATGCTTCAAAAATGTTAACGCATCTATTTATTAACTTAGGAGTTTTAGTTTTGATTGTTATTCTCTATTCATTTTCCTTTACATAAGAGTTAATCGGATTTTTTAAAAAAAAGTACTTGATTGTCAGTTACAATTATGTTTAAAACTTAATACGCAATTAGCGTTTGCTTAGACATAATGGTTTTCTAATTATTTGTTTAGTTGTTGCCTAAAATTACTAAAAAATGTATATGTTAAGGTATTGTAACTGGTTAGTTTATTCTTTTTTCCTTCAAACTTTTTTGTTGCCTGAAATTACTAAAAAATATGTATGCTAAAATATTGACTTAGTTATTACATTCTTTTTTATTCAAACCTTTTTAGAAAATTTTTCTGAAAACGTTTGAATTTTATCATGCAAGAAGTTACAAGTCACAGAATCTAATTTTTGAAATTATTTCTACAATTTTATAAAATTTTATATCTCGCATATTAATAGTAAGATTTTTGAATCCTGCTCATGAAGTCTAAAATCACAATTTCTTGTGAAATGTTTCTTTCACGAATATAAAACTCAATGTTTCCTATTTTGTGAATTTGAAATATCTTATAAACTAAGTCATATAGTTTTTTTTTTTTAAAAAAATTAGTATTCACAGTTTGACATTTCTTTCACCGCACTAAAACTGTTGGCTTTCTGGGAAACTAAAGATAAATAAATAAACATATTTCGATTCCGATTTTATTGAGGGAAAATCTGTTTGGTAAATAAAAAGAGCACTTGAGATCGTCGAGTGTGCAACAAAAATGAAAAGTAATTTTCAACAGGATTTCCATACAATTGCTAAAATTTTTATGAATAAAATGCATAAATATTTTACACTGTTACTCTGCATATGAAAAATGTTTTACAAAATTTTATTGTATCTATTCACTCCCACATGGTAGCATTATTTAAATTTACTGTAACTAAGTATTAACTAAAATTACTTTTAGAAAAACATACAAACTTTACTATTTTTTACATTATATATTCTTATTCTACCAAGCATAAACCTTGTAAAACTTCTTTAATCGCCTCTAAATCTCATATTTTAAAAGTGGGAAATTCAACATTGGGACAAAGGAATCTGAAAATACCTCGCAATAAACTTAGGGTGCTTGTTTTCTATTAATCGGAATTGTGATTAAAGAAACTTTACAATATATGCTCAGAACAGTATTTATTATCTTCTGATTCCACTGTATATTTCTAGTAAATATTCATAACTCTCGAAAAAAATAATTGTGTATTCCTATTTTAATTTTTTCAGAGGAAAATTTATATCTATGGGAATTTTATGAATCTTATGGATTATCCGGTTGAAACCCAATGCAATCAATTTTCTCATCTGGCCTGATACGCATAAGTACAATTTAGTTCCAAATGTTCATGAGATAGAATTAGGAGCTAAATGAATTGTATAAACACCATTTACTATCTATGATGTAACGTACTGCAAGACATATATGGTATAATCTTCAACTTTAAATAATACATTCGATGAAGAATTAAGGAACCATATTTAAAAGTGGTATTCAAGCGAAACCACTTAGAAAATTTGGAAACTTTGTAGCGTACTGAATGAAGGGATGAGAATTTATTTGAGCGAAAAAAAGTTTAATAACAAATATCTCCACCAGAGAGCATTAAATTAATAAATTACACATTCAGCCAAACCTATTCAATAGTTTTAAATATTTTATACAATCTTATAACATTTTACAACTCAAAATATTCCAGTGATGGTCAACATTTTCATTTACCATCTAAAATTCCAAGCTGAAATATTTTGACTGGATTGTGTGGTGGGAAATGTGGTGTAAGTGGCATGAAATACTGTATTTAAGATCAGTGAAGTTTCTTGGATTATTACAAAGTGCCAGATGCTAGAAATATTCCCAAAGCTAAAACTGACATGAGTTGAAGTCTGGGGATATATCCATAAGTGTATTCTGTAGAAATGTTTCGTGCACGTTAACTCCGTCATGGTTGAAGTTCGCATAATATTGTAAATTGAAACTACCATCTCTTCAAAACTATCTTTTCATTTCATTAGTTTCTGAGGATTTCTTTCCTTTTCTGGAAACTTTCAAATAGGATTCTTTAAGTACCCATTAATTAATCTCTATATGCTAGCAATTATTTTCAACTATCTTGAATTACAGAAATTATTGATCATTAACATTAATACAATTTCAGATTGTCCTCATTCAAACTTAGTTTTGTAAGTTAGCATTTTTTAGAAATTTATCTCAGATCAAGTTGAAAGATTATAGATAATCCAATTATTTCAAACCTAAACGGAAAATATTTACGAAAAATGTTAGAATATTTTTCAAACAAATTTCAGAAAAAAAAATGCTTTTATATTTACTTATCTGAATTTAGAATTACTCTCAATATCAGCTACTTAAATGAGAGTTTCAACCAATTTAAAATAGATTAAAGAATTTAAATCATATTTTTAATTTTTTAAAAGTTAATCCATATTCAATAGTTTTTATAATCTTAACGACTTCGATGGAAGCTGTAACCACTGCGAACAAAATACTTTCATACAAGTGCCGCAAAGGCGAGTTTTCATATTACATTTTGTTTCCGAAATCAAAGATAAGCCTAGGAAGGTTTTGTTTCTTAGAGTTAAATATATATTACACTTCACATTCCTTTTATATCGCTCATATAAAAATAACTCTTATAAGGTATTTGATGCTGTAAATAACTGAAGTATACATAAATGCATATATATATATATATATATATATATATAAATATATATAATCCTTAAAAATACATAGAACTAAAATATACGTTTCTAAATAGTTCATCTGTCTAATTAATCTTTGAGAATCATGTATAAAGAAAAACATTTGGTGAAATACATCATCCCCCAAAAAATGAAAAATATTAGTTATACAAGGAGTAAATGCTCATATGCAACAAATTATTCTAATAAAAATACTGTACTATAATTTCGTTACCTCTACTATCAGATCATTCACCCAATAATGAAAGAAGAACAATTAAACTTTTCTAAGAGATCCAAAGAGGTAGAAAAAATTTTCTTTAATGTTTTTTTATCTAGTACATTTTAAGGAATTTTGCAAAATAGAAAGTAAGAGGGGGAAAAGGCTAATGAAAAGAGAAAAAAAATGATCGTGTTACATAAGTTACAAAAAATTTCAAACTTTTGATCTAAATGAATCAAATAAATTAAAAAACGGATTTTAGGAGTGAAAAATAAATATTAGTTAAAATTACGAGTTTTTCTTTTTTTTTCTTTTCTAAAACAAATTACGCTTGAAACATTTTCGCTTTTCTCACGCCATGCATATTTCCTGCAAATATCTAAGGAAATTGTAAAATTTGGAATGCATTTCTAGCAAGTATTTTACAGATATAGCAATCTATCAGAAGTATGAGTAATTTTTGACTCAATTTTCATTACCATCTTTATCTATGCAATATATATACACTCTTGGACAAAAAAAATTAGAAAGAATTACAAAAAAAATAATTGCGGGATCGTAACGAAACTTAGCATGAAGGTACTTGTCGGGGAGATATGCAAATGATTAGAAATGCAATGTGATTGCACATTACGTATAGCCGGTAGAGGGTGATTAATGTCGTTCTACATGTAATGTAAAACAGCTTACCAAAGCTTGTTTAAGTGTGCTAAATCGTTTACAAAGGAAGAGCTGTGGTAGACATGTCAATACGTCGTTTTCGAAGACAATATAATCAACTGTCGCAGTTTGAGAGGGGGATAATCATCAGCATGATGATTCTCCCCTCTTAGTGGTCAGCTAGGCGAGTAGTTCGTCAATTAGGCCGCTCTCATTGTGTTGTGATGAGAAGTAGGGACCAGTGGATCCGAGAGATGTCATTTACACGAAGACAAGGCTCTAGACACCCTCGACAGACCAGTCTTCGAGAAGACCACCACATCGTAAGAAATGCACACGTACAGCCAACTGCTTCATCAGCCGCCATCCAGGCACATGTAGAACCATCACTAGGGCCTCCTGTGTCTTCTCGAACCATGCGAAGGTTCCTGGCTGAAGGACATTTGGGATCGTGGCGCCCATTTCGTGTGTTGCCCTTGACGCACACCCATCGACGCCTCCGTTTGGAGTGGTGCCTCGAACGAGGAAACTGGACTGCAGCGGAATAGAACCAGGTCGTCTTTAGTGACGAATCCAGATTCAATCTCAGCAGTGATGACAATCGTGTTCGTGTGTGAAGACCTCGTGGTGAATGCCTCAATCCTGCCTTTGCTTTACAGCGACACACCGCTCCCACAGCTGGTGCGATGGTACGGGGTGCCATTGCCTACAGTACAATGTCACAGTATTGATCCGTGGCACCATGACAGCCCAGCGGTATGTCCATGACATCCTGCAACCACATGTGTTACCACTCATACAATGGCTCCCAGGAGCCATTTTTCAACAAGACAATGCTCGGCCTCACACGGCAAGAGTGTCACAAGACTGTCTCAGCACTGTTACTACCCTTCCTTGGCCTGCCTGATCTTCAGATTTGTCTCCAATCGAGCATATCTGTCATCATTTAGAACTGCGAGTTGGGCATCCTACGAGTTTGAACGAACTAGAGGCAAAGTTACAGCAAAATTGGAAGGAAATGTCTCAAGACATCATTCAGAACTTGTATGCCAATGCCCGATCGTATCGCTGTATTCGCGCTACAGGGGGTTCAACAGGGTATTAAATCCTCCGTTCTTTTGGCTTTTTCTCTAAAATAAATGACCCTTTTTCTTTGATTTTCCAATCATTTACTTATATCAAAGTAGTCATTATGTATGTAAAATTTCTTTTCATTTTGACTACTAATTCTTGGTGAGCTATTTGTCTTGTCCATGAGTGTACATATATATATATATA
>BMAW01096635.1:182273-206298 GCA_019974015.1 Nephila pilipes | reverse complement strand
ATAATTAAACATTTATATATACATAGTATACAGAGCATATACATATACATATTACATATGGTTGTATATTATTATTATTGTTACTATATTACATATATACATACATATTAGTCATGTATATATATATACATTATGTTATTAGCCATTGAAGACATTATAATATCACAACATAATATATTAGTTGTTATTGGCCATTATATTATTACTATTATCTGGTTGGTATTGCTTACACATACACACACATTATTTACAACATACATTGACATTATTATTATTACCTGACACACATATGTATATTATTAAACATGCATTGAAGACACACACACACACACACACACACATATCATGCACATTATTATTACACACACACATTTATTATTGACACATTACTTCCATGCACATATTATTGACACACACATATTGACACACAGTTGGCTGGCCATGGTTGGCTGGCTGATTACGTATTGGACATTATTATTGTATTATCATTACACAATATTGGCTGGCCATGACAGTTTATTGTATCAGTTTTTTTACACATTGCATACAGCTGGGCCATGCCATACATGTTTCATGGCTGCCACATTATTGTTATTGAGTTACTATTATTGCTGATACACACATAATATCATACTGTACATGTAATACTAACATGCATACGGTTGTTGGCTCATATTACAATACACATGTTACGTTACGCTGCTGGTTGGTTGCTGGCTGCTGTATTGTATTGGCTGCTACTGATGGTTGGTTGGTCACGCAATATTATTGGTTGCCATACTGGTTGCCACTGTATTGGTATTGGCTGTTGATTACGTATATATGGAGCGGCTGTATTGGCTGGCTGGCCAAGGCTGGTTGGGGTCATATTGAATACTGAATACATTGCCACAATACTACGCACATTGGCCATTGGCTAAGGGTTATTACTGGCTGCCATTGGCTGCTGGCCACGTCATTGCCAGTATCACAATACACCTGGTTAGCCGCGCATTGCCACATTACCAGCTGGCTGGCTGATATAGTCGGCGTTTTCCTGTTGACATAGCTCCATACTGGCTGGCTGGCTGGGCAGTCATTGGAATGTCATCATTACTGTAATACGGCTACGTGAACACAACACAACACTGGCTGCCACATACATATATATATATATGTGTGTGTGTGTGTGTGTGAGAGAGAGAGAGAGAGAGAGAGTGAGGGAGAGAGAGAGAGGTAGAAAGAGAGAGTTTGTTTGTATTGTTATTTTAAATTTTAGATTATTTTATTAATTAATTCACTTTCATGAGTATTGTTCGTTTGATAATGTTTGTAATTTGAGTTCTGCTTATTTTTCAAATTGAATGGTTTTTATTTTACTTGTTTTAGTTCTAAGTAATTTAAAAAAATTTTGTGCTTATAATCTGTACTCCATATGATCTTGTTTACAAATAAATGTGTTAAGAGAACAAAAACTAATCATAACTCAAACTACTTCAAACATTTACTTCAATTAATAAAATTTAAGTAATAAATAGTCAATTAGTCAGTAGCTGTGGAAAAATTAGTGAAATGAAAATAAGAAAATATTATGAAAATTTAAAGAATTTTTCTTTAAATTATGTTCTGATGATGTTACTGAATTTTCTTTATATATGTGACGGGAAATATTCCCACAAGGATTCTTTAGCATAAATATTCAAGCAAATGGAACTTGAAAAAGAATTAAACTTATTACATTTTACGTACATAATTATAGTTATTCGGAGTGGATAAAAACACCTGCTCGGTTATTAAAGAATTTCACTTCAAAATATTCATGATCTTATTAATATTCTAATCAAAATGACAATACACAAGAAAAAATACTATAGATTCAATGATTCTCTAAAATTAATCTTATAAAAAGAGCAACCAATAAAATAATTTAATATATATATATATATATATATATATATATATATATATAATATATATTATATATATATATATATATATATATATCATTACATTATATATATACATATATATATATATATATACATATATATATATATGTCAATTAATGTAACTAGAAGAAGGTTTTCATTTTCAAATAAAAGGAAATATAGATTTATTCGATAACAATACACTTATTTCAAAGTTTTAAGTAAAAGTTTGATGAATGTTACAATAGAAAACATTAATTTAGGGATATATTTAAATTGAGTTATTTCTCTCCCCCTCTCCCCAGTTATAAAAATCATATTTTTTTAGCAGCTTGAATCAGAAAAAGGCAGAAAAGGAAAGGAAAAAAAAAATGAAAAGTAATTTGGAATAAAGAAAAGATAAGATTGAGAATACAGAATTTTATACTTTCCTGTTTAAAGAACATTTTATGAGTTCAATTTTTGTTAACGACTTTTTTAACCGAGAACTTCAACGAGTTTTGTATCCCAGACTATTTAAAAATAAACAATTTACAAAATATTTTTTTAGTTTTTTCTTAATGGTAAGGATTTTATTGAATTAAGGGAATTATAATTTAAAATTGTTAAGTCTTTACAAAAAATATCTGTAAAGTAGTTCATTGATTTACAAATTTTAATGTAGTCATAGTTACTCAGATTCACAGTTCTAAAATATATTTTTCAGTAATATTTCTATAATATAATTCTAAAGTATATTTTATTCTTATTAAAATTTAGACAGGAATTATTTGCCTTTTCAAAATCTAAAGAAAGCAATAAAATATTACTAATTCTTTAATTTAAACTTCATTATGTACGTATAATTTTATGTATTATTTTTTAATGAAGTCGTTAAGATTTTTAACTTTTTGTTATTATATAAATAGATTGCTTAAAAAGAGCGCAACTCTTTTCATATAAGGAATATTCTGAAAATAATCTATCTTATACTATTCTAGTTTTTTTTAGAAAATTAGTTTTTGAAGCGTATTATCTAACTAAAGTTACGGTTATATTGTAAAGAAAAGGAATAAATCATAAATGTTAAAAGAGTTAATTTTTCTATGAGGCTTCCATTTAAGAAAAAAATTACAAAATTACAATACACACACACACACACACACACACACACACACACACACACACACACACACACACACACACACCATACACACACACACACACACACACACACACACACACACGCATACTCACACACACACACACACACACACATATATATATATATATATATATATCGTATAGTTAGAAACCTATATATGTATATTAACATTCAGTTTTTTAATTTGTCAAAGAAAAGATAAATTTAGTTAATAACTATTCAATATGGATATACTATTAATTGGTTGCTATATATATATATATATATATATATATATATATATATTATATATATATATATATATATATATCGAATAGTTAGAAACCTATATCTGTATAAACATTCAGTTTTTTAATTTGACAAACAGAAAAGATAAATTTAGTTAATAACTATTCATTATACGGATATACTATTAATTGGTGCTGGTATAATATATTTAAAATTATAATATCTATATTTTTAAACTGATGATGTTACAGTATTTATATAGATGTTATATTAAAACAATTCTAAAGGTAAAATTATGAAAAGTTCACTTTAAAATGTTTCATGTTTCTTAGCAAATTAAGAAAGTTTTGACTTAAATTCATACTTATTTTGTTACTTATAAATTTCCTCTGACTACTTAAAATAATATTTTTAAATTTATATTTGATATTTAACTGTATAAAGCAATACGTAACTGAACGAATTAATATATTTTTGCAATCACTTTAATTAAATAATTGAAGCATTTTAGCCCAAACCATATTTGCTCATAAATAATTAATGTACCGTTAACCAATCAGTTTGTATTCCTTAATTACTTTCATTGAATATGTATTGCTTACTATTATAATAACCATATTAATTATAGTATTTGTGATTAAAATTAAATCATGCTCCATGTTTAAATATTCATTTCATATTCGTAATTACAGTAAATATATTATTACTATATATTTCTGTTAATTGTTTTGAAAAATATATTTTCCCTACTTATTCAATTTGGAATCATTAGCAGATTACAGCTATTTCCTACAAATTAAATTTTTCTTCTAAGAATTTAGTTCAAAAATTTATTTAGATATGGTAATTAAATTTATATATTAATAAAAAGGCAATGTTATTGAGATTGGTAGGATGAATTCAGATTATCATAAATAATTTCGACTGGTTATAAGTTTGACATCATTTAATATCATATTAATTTTTGACTGCTTTATTTTGTAGGTTTGATTTTGATTGAAACAATTAATGTCATTATCATTATATACAAACATCATACTTTAAAGAATAATCTTAGTTCATACTAATTGTTCAAATTTCCAGAAAATAATTTTTTTTGCAGTGTCTGTAATAAAAATTTCTTTGTTATAAATTAATTTTCAAATTCATTATTAAAAGCATCCAATCTGCAATAAATTTAAAATGAAAACAATTACTTTAGATATCAAGCCATGAATGTCATTTGATATACTTTATTTTTGGATATTTTTGACTATTCATGATTAAAATTTGCAATTTCCTTTTTTTTTTAATTTTTATCACTATTTTTAGCTAATAATATTAGTTTAAAAGATTACAAATTGCTCAACGTATCCAAAGCATTCATCAAAGTTTTAACTATATTCTACAAAACATTCAAATACATTAAATTATTTTAGTTACAAAAATTATGCGTAGTTTTTTTTTTTCTTGCGAACCATTTTCCTTACTGCTTAAGATGTAATGTCCCTAAAAACTATCCCAGGTATTTCCGTAATTAAGCTTAATTTTCCGAAGCGACAATACGAGAAAAGATCTGATCAATAAAGATTTCGAATTGATTTCCATTTCTCTCTCGATTTGCATTTCAAATGTTGAAACACTGTCTCCAATTCGATAGGCACTTGTGCTTTCTAAGTACGGTCCCACTCGATATTCAGTTCTGTCTATATGTCATGCCGCTTGAATGTTCTTAAAGGATATCTGAATGATACGATTGTTTCGATCGTTATTTTCTACCGAGAAACTTAAAATATTTTGATAAAGTAGAAGTTTTTAATCGTTGATAGTCATTGCAAAGAAAAACTTACTTTCTATAGAATCCTTTTCTAGATTTTTATCACGAACATGGTAAAATTGAGTTACTTGGGAAGGAAGGAAAATGTTATTTAAGAGCAAGATTCTAGTATCTGGATAGAGAAAGTAAACTATCTGCAAGATAAACACGTACGATTTAGTCACATCGGCTAACACTGTGGATAAAAATGAGTCGAATGAAGAGTAAAAAATTGGAAAAAGAAGTGCGTATATGTGGAACGAATCTGGATATTACTTTAGAGTAACCAAAAATATGTTTTCGAATCTGTCACATATAATAATATAAATATGCAATGTAATTATGAGTATGAATACTTTAAGCTTAAAAATATAAAGTGCTGAAGAGTACTGTTTAACCTTACATGAGTAATAAGTCAATTTAGGAATTATTACTTCTGTATAAATATGGAAAATATAAGCAATCACAAAAAAGTTTTAACAGCCCTATTTTGTGAAGTATCTCTGAGGGTAGAGTTATTAATTTGAAAATAAAGTTTGTTCTACGTTTTTTTAATGCGGAAAATATAAAATAAATTAAAAATTCAAATTTTATAAAAACTGATTTAGTTGAACTCGGTTTTACTTTTCATTCAGAATTCTTATACAATTTTATATTTATGAATTAAAAAGAGAAAATATAGCTCTTTTTTTTTGCTAAATGTTACTCTTAAAGTAATATATTCACTTTCAGATTTATGGGTAAACTTGATATCCATTTTCTTTATTTATTTATGTATGGAATTTCGCAGATAACAGACTTTTAATTAAAAAAAAGTATACAATTTCAATTTATTTTGAAGATTCACACTATTTCAGAAACATGTAATTAATAAATTTAATATATATATTTATATGATAATCCATGTTTAGTTAGTAGAGATTTTTTGGCTCGATCACTTTTATTTAACAGAACTATGAAGATAACAAACTGAAAGGGATACATTATACAAGTTAAATATATATTTGCTTCATATTTTTCTATTATTTTGCTTTAAAATTTCTTCGACTAAACAAATCTCTTTATCATAAATTGTATTTCATATGCCAAATTCAAATTAATTTTAGAAGTTAAGTTTTTTTCAATTGTTTTTCAACTGAAGACATTTAATTTCAGATCAATAATGCATTCTTTTTAATTATTTGTGTCCACGTCTCTTCATAATGAAGATGATTATAATAATTTATTATTAGGTTTTCATTCTTCTTAGTCCACATTTTTAACGGAGTGGAGTATTGGAAATACAAGTAAACCTCATAATTCTGAGCCTTAGCCAAGAGCAAAAAACAACACATACACCCGCATCGCATGCTGCAAAATAACACACCATTCTAAGAGATGAATTAAAGGCTAGTCAAATTCAGTATGTATTTAAATTATTATATCCCATATTGCAAATATGTCTTAGATAGTTTTTTTATTCAACTGAGATAGTAATATTATTATTAATATTTGTGGTACTTATTCGAAAAAGAAAATATTCCGTGGTTCATTTCAGAGTTTTGTGTTTTAAGTAAATGCTTTAAAAAGAGTATATTTGTTAGTATCTCAATGATTTCTTAATTATTATCACACTCACAAATATGATTTTACTTATTTTTTCCTCGGGTGTTATTAATATGTTTCTTACGAGTTTCACGTGTTCCCTATCTTTATTTTTGAAACTTTTGTAACCACTTATTGTAGAATTTCGGTAAGTTTTGCTTAGAAAACTTTGTTATACTGAATTTTAAATTGTTATTGAGTCTACACACTCACACACATTTCAATGTAACGTTATTTTCCCATTATGATAAACAAAAGTTAAAGACCAATTCTTTTTACCCAAGTAGCGTTTTTTATTTATATAGCAAATGCCACTTATAATTCCGATAGTTTTTCTTGTAAAACTGGTAAAGTGCTTTCGAATTCCCATCTTCAAAACGGGAGCAGATAAACACAGAATTTATTTTATTTGAAAAAAGTTTAAATTAAGCTGATTGATTTAATTTTTAATTAAAACTTTTAAAATTCCTTATTAAAAATGAGAATGTGTTCTTAATTTAATACTCAATTGATAATATTTGTTTAAACTCAAATTTACAAATATGTCACAACCTATCTTCTGTATTTTGATATTAAAAATATAATGATTCTTCTAGAATCTTTACAAAGTGTGCATTAGAGTCTAAAAATAGCCGCTCGTATTGTTTACAACATATCAAAATATTGACTTCTGTGCAGATTTGAGAATAAGAGTCATGCAAATATTATTCAAGCTAAAGATTTTCCATTGTTTAGAAACGTATATTTTGAATCAATACTATCGAAATAGTCAAACATACTCTATGAGATGAGATTGATATTTCCATTATCAGTAATATTCCGATATGAGAAGATTAGAAAGGAGGAATTTAACAGAGAGCAGAACAGTTCCGGTATCATAGTTTGACAAATTATGGTTGTGACGTCAATACGTTGTTTGTCCCTGGGCGTCGGTAGTTTCATAATTCACAATATAGATAATGGATAAGTCACAATTCTGAGCGCATCAAAACTTTAAAATTCATTGCCTTATTACTCATTGACATTAATGATTTTGTATTACATTTAATGAACATAAAGTATATGAAAACTATGTACTTAAACAAGATAAAATATTTGAAACAATATCTGTTTAAATATAAATGTACTGTTCAAACTTTAGTTTGTAAAATGTCTGCAGAAATACATATATATATGAATTCTATAAGATTTTAAGTCAAAGAAGCAACATTTCTGCAGTTTTGAATTAGAACAAACTAATCATATATTATAAGTTAAAAGTATATTAATTATTTTAATAATTTATATCTGTTGGAATTTTGAAATTATGAATATTTGCTAAAAAAAGGTTTGAAAAAATACTTGTGAGAAACAGGATATTTCTTAATTATCCTAATCTATTCATACTTTGGGAATAATTAAGGTCCCAGTTAAGAATTTCGGTATTAAGCATTTTACTATAATGTATTTTGCTCAATGGGATAGTTTGGTTTCATAAAATTTATTTAACCCAGCATTTTCTGTCCGAAAAGTAGAAATAACCTTTTTAATTATTTAATTTCCCCTTTTTAGTTACTTTGTTTTTTTAATAGGTTTTTATGCCTCTACAATAGTTAAATAATTCATGATTTGCTTGTATATATATATATATATATGTGTGTGTGTGTGTGTGCATGCTTGCTTGTGTATGTATGCATGTATATATATACATGTATATATATATATACATATATATATGTGTGTATATATATATATATATATATATATATATATATATATATATATATAATTGAATAAACAAGTTCACTGAAAATGAAAAGTTGTCATTTAGAAGGTAGTAGATAAAAAAAAAATTTACCAAAAGTCATACATGTAAGAAATATGTGTAAATTGAAAAATTGTATAAAGTCCATTTTTTTAAAGAAGAGAAAAATGGAAAATAGTCTAATTGATTTTGCAACAAGTTTTGGAGGTTAATTTATGTCATTCTGGAATTCTTGACGAAATTTTCCTAACAAATTAGAAGTAGAAATGTTGCTCTGATTATTATTTCTCACTGATTGCAATTGATGATTTTTGGTTTAAAATAAGCATATATTGAAACGAAATACTTCAAACTTTATAAAAAAAATTTATATTATAAGCTAAATAGGGGACTAATAAAGTATTAAAGATATTAATTACAGCGTTTACTATTTTTGACCTTAAACTGGCTTTATGGTTGTCATCCAACCACAAAATGTCCTCCCTGACCAATTTTCAAAATTAAGTGTTAAATGTTTGTGACTTGTTTCATGCGGTTTGATTTCTTTCATCTACTTCATAAATGATTCAGTTTAAATTGTAGTTGTTTCTCTAAAAGTATTTGTATAAAGAATAGATTATATATAATGCTTAATAAATTACTTTAAATTCTTTTTAAGACTGCAATACGTACAATTATCTTAAAGCAAATTCAGTTTGGTAATTTATCACTTTCTCTAATTTTAACAACTTTGAAGATTATTATTGTGTAATATAATATCTTACTATTTGCCTTAATTCTAATATCGAACTATATAATTTATTAATTACTTTACAAAAATTTAACACTGTCAGAGGCTAACTCTCTTCTTTATAAAACATTGCTGAGAATCATTCGCTTTTATTTCTTGCGTAATTTTGAATTTTGGTTAGTTGGTTTTGGAGTTTATGTTACATTTATTTTTATATTTATTCACAAAAAAACTCGCTTATGTTGTGCAAAGGTCTGTCTCAAACAATTACCGAATTGCATAGTAAAATTAAAAATGGATTTTAGAAAGTAAAAGAAGTGAATCTTCCATCTTTGTTGGAAACACAAAAAGAAAGCAAAGAAATTTATATATTGATGTTCCTTTATGTTTTATAAAACAGTATTATAACGAAAAAAATACATATATATTTTTATACAAAATTAATCATTCGTTTTTCAAAGTTGTTTCTTTTTTTCATTACAACATCTTGACACATAGAACATTTTAATTTTGAATGAAATCAAACAATTCTCATTCATTCCAATCTCAATACTTATCTCACAAATTAATTGTTATTTTAAATTATAAGATACAACATGCGTAATAAAGAATTTGAATTTTCATCAAGTTTTTAGTATCAATGCATTACTTGCATTTATTACTGTACAAGATATTCCATTTGAGGACCCAAATGAATTAATTAAGGTAGAAGTAAGTCCAAGAACTTTTCTAATTAATGTCTAGGGATGAATACAGAAAGTCTAGAAAGTTTCCTCATAATTATAATTTAAAACCCACTTCAAATCATACAATGATACGATTTATTACGTGATTCTGTTTGGATTACTTTCATCAAAGAAAATATGTTTTAGGATTATTAAATGCATATGTGTAGAAATGATCAATTTGTCTTGTTTTCTTTCTTTTCTTCGTTTTTTTTATTCTTTTTTTGGATAATAGAGTTTTTATTAATTCATTATTTTTGTACAACAAATTTTTAAAACTCTCATTATGTACATTAAGTCTTCCGCTCTATATACTCTATTAATATTAGTATACTTATTTATACTTAAGTTAATGGTGTTTTATAACTTTGAATTTTCGTGAAAATTTTAATTTTTCAGTTCATATATCACAAATTAAAAGTAAAATTAAATATTTGTTGCTTAATTTTGATTTGCTTATGAATCATGAATATATTTCCTTTGATTCTCTTAAGGTCTTACATGCATTTTAACAGAAAAATGTATTCATCACTTTAGCTGTCAATTTTGCATTTATACATTTTGCATAAATATTGTTTTAATATTTTATCACTGAAATAAAATTTATCAAACTCATTTTGTATTTTTACAAGTTTGATGATAATTTTATGTTCCTTAATTAACGAAATATATTTTTTTGCTTTTATGTATAATATACTGGAAATATTAGCTTCTCCACAACATAATTTTATGCGTAAAAGTAGATTTTCTATATATATATGTGTGTGTGTTTGTGTGTGTGTGCGTGTGTGTGAATTCATCTCTCATCTCATTATTTTTTATACTGAAAGTTAATACTGAAAAGTTATTTAAAAAATACATATAGAGGAAGAATATTTGTTTAGTATAAACTTTTAACTTTCAACAAATTACAAGCTTTACATTATTTATTATGTATAGAGTTTCTTATGCAGCAATTCTATTTTTTACATTCTTATGACAAAAAGAAATTTGACTGTTGCATTTGAAAAAAAAACGTGATGTTAAAAAACATTAATTGCTGCATGTTGTCAGATAAGGTCTTCATTTCAAGTTTGTATTCCACATTTCAAGTGGATCAGTACCACAACAGTGAATTCGAAGAAACACCTCCGTAGGTTTCAATAAATTTCGCCACTTATTTTGAATTATTTGTCACGGCACTTTGACATTTTTACTGCTTCATTAATTCAATTAAAACTTCTTGAATTCAACTTGATTTATTTAGTTTTCGTAATGGTGCTTTGAAAAGTATGAAAGAGTCCTTTGTTTTCTAATACCAAATAATTGTAACTACTTACATATTGATCTCTTTTTCTTTAGTTTTTCTCTTGTTTACCTTTGCTATTTTACCCAGGTTAATTCCACTAAGATTTATTTCTATTCAATTGAACCTTTTTATCTTTCATTTATTTATTGAATTGAATCTCTATTCACATTTTATTTTTCTCAATAAATTATAAATAACAGAAGTTTGTTTTGTGACATATATGTATCCGATTGAGTTTCATGCAATACGGCAGTGAATATTTTTTATCGTTCCTTGCGATTGTAGTTACAAATATTTTTTTTTTCCAAAACTGGCCTTGCTTTCAAAACTAGCACATTTTTAAACCTTTTTATCATGTTTTTACCTAACACTTTATTAATATAAATGAATATTCTATGTTTCTTTAAATAGAAATTATTACTGTATTCAACTCCGATTTCAATTTTCATATTCTTATAATATAATGTATAAGCATATTCTTAGTATAAATATACTTTACCTAATTTTTTTACTATGGTTTACATCAAATACTTCTTGCATTCCTCATGCATTAATAGTTTCTTACCAAATAAGAGATAAACATATATAAAGTAAAAATGTGTGTGCACAATAGTAATAAAGTTAGATTTTCTCACTTGATATAATAGGAATCATGTTTATCGCAATAAATACAATGTCATACTTAAAAGTAGAATATGGAATATTTCTTGAAATTATGTATCAGTTTCCCTCATACCAATTGTAAATATAATAATTATTATTTATTTAATAGCCTTTTAAATACAAATTATATATGTAAAGAAAAAAAAGAGACAATAAAAGATTATGACAAGAAGTTGAACACCGATTCCTCAAGACGTTCTCTACTCTCTCTTTTAAGAGATTAATCCCAAGATACTTATTTTGAGGCTTCATATATATTATATGTATAAAACAGTTTTGCTTTAAAATGTTTAATAACGGTTATTAAAGGGGAAAATATTAATTGAATTTTGTAGTTTCAAAAGGCTTTTTTAAACAAAATTTAAGAAATTGACATAACTCTCGTTGATAACATTTTCTCTAGATATTGATATTTCTAAGCACATATACTATTTAATAAATTACATTATCTAAAAGTGCAAGATTGGATTTTGATATTTTAAAGATATTGTTGTTCACATATTATACTCATTAAAGGCTACACAAAGCATTCAAAAGAGCCAAATTTACAAAATAATATTTAAATAAAAATTACTAAAAGCAACTAACTAAAATCTACAAAAAACAGTATTTAATTGGACATTTTTTAACTATATAACGCTATTCTTGTGTTAAGTAATTTAATGATTTTAGTTGACTTGTCTTTTTGATTAAAGTTGTTTTTCCTCAAAATGAATTATTTGTATGCAAAATTCTGTTTACTGGTCACACTTTACTTAAAAGTCACAAAGTTTTACCTTATTAATTATAAAAAGGATTTATGCCAATCTTTTATTTCATTTAGGATAATTTATATAAAAGATTTACTATTAGATTTGTAATTAGGTTTTTTTTTATCTACTAAGGATTCAGTTCAAAATTCCATGGATAAAATGTGTAACTAACGTTTCAATAAGTGTGGAATTGTTACAAAAATTACAACATTCATTTTAAGTATGTGCACAGAAAGTGGAGAAAAGTTTTAAAATTTTTTATATGATTTTAAAAATAATTTTAGGGGTTTTCGTATACACATATTACAAGTTGTTCGTCCACGCTTTCAAAAACATCCAAGAAAAGTTAAAAAGTGTAAAATTTTTAATGCATTCTCTCTTAATATAATGATGTTTTTATATTTGAAATTCGGTTATGACTTCTTTATAAGAGATACTATTGAGTACAAATTGAAAGTTAATTTGTAAAGGTATTCTTATGTTTTAAAAATAAAAGCATTTTATTTATTTAACGTTTAATGGTCACTTTTTCTAGCATAAATGTGTTGCTTCCTCTTATTTACAATTATTTAATATAATATTCTTCATATGAAATCAAGTACATTATTCTATAACCAAACACATAATGATAAATAATTTTAGAAATTGAATCAATCAACTTCAAATTGAACATTTATGACGATGAAAAACGTTTAAATCAGTAATATATAGTATAAAGTCGCAATAAATCTTGAATTTAGTATTACTTATAAATTTTAACATGTCTTATTTCTCAATATTTCAGTTATATTCTGTTTAAAAGATCTTTTATTGAAAAGATCAGTTCATATTTATGTTATTTTGTGCAATTTTACTTCTTCTGACATTTAAATTAACATTTCATTTAAATATTGAATTCAGCTCACTAAATTGAAATAAACATTTTCATTAATTCAATGAAATAAACATTTCATTGAATTCAAGTGACTAAATTTAAGCAATTCCGTCTAATTTTGATAATTTAGCATCTTATCTGCTATTAAGAAACATATAGTTACCAAATTTGTTTTTATCAGAAAATCATTCTCGAGAATCCATCAATATAATCTCTATTTATATCTAACTTCATAATGTAATGCGGTTCCTCGAAATTCTTAAGCCCATGATGTTCCTTAAGAACGATGGCCTTAACGATTGGTAATCTGAAACGAAAATAAGTAGTAATTTTGATTTCTTCTCTTGATATCTTTTCATCTGTTAGGTCCTAATTTAAAGTATTATGTTTCATTCGTAACTTAGATAAAAGCCCTAACTACTTGAATAATTACTGTCTTTTCACTTCTTATGAAATTCTAAAATTTCTAAATAACATGCTAGCATTCATCTTTAAAGTTTGAGATTCGAAGCTTAATTTTGGAAATAAAAGTTTTGTTTGCTATAAAAGAAAGTTAATTATTTATTATGAAGTTGTGTATTACATATTACACTAAGAACATAGTCTGAAGCGTTATCATAAGAAACTTTAATGACAAATGTGCTTTTATACCATAAATTAAATTTGTTTAAGATGCATATTTGTTTTAAATCCAAATTTAAGCAAATACTAAAACTTTTCTATGGACAGTAATTTTTTAAAAAGTAAGCCACTTTTTCCTATAATAATGTGAAAAAAAAATTGAAATCGTCATCCACAAATTCTCTATAAAGGTTTTTATATACAATTTTGTCATGAAAAAAAAATGTCTCTCGCAATATTTTATCTGATTGTAAGCCAGGGGTTCAAAAAAGGATATCAAACGAAATTGGGTGATTACCCATGAGACGTACTTTATAGGTAATTTAGATGTGTTGCTTTATGTCTACTATAATATTTATTTAAAAAAGGGAATGTTTATCACGTGCACTTGTTTTTGAATACTCAAAGTTTCGTTGACATTCGTCGACCAAAACAGATTCTACGTAAGTCTAAATAGGGTATGACTTTAATTATAACCACCCGGTATTGATAATAAATGATACACTGATCTAAATATTTTGACCATATTTTTCTAAAAGAATAATACAAAGAAAAGTCGACAGTCTTTTTCTTATAGACTCTGAAAAAAAAAACGAAATCTAATCCTGAAGTATCAAAATCCTACGATAGTGTAGTGCTGAAATTCTGTAAATAAAATACTTCAGAATATTTTATATTTATAAATTTTGAGCTGCATTACCTAGCACGTACGCATTTTTCACACTCATAATATTATAAAAATATAAACCATACTTTTTAAAAATCTTTGGAAATATATCTAAGATTTGTACGAAATTCACTATTCATTTTGAAAATAAGTATGTGACATTGGGCTATTCGCGGTTTCTCTTCACTAACCTTAGGGACTTTCAATTGAGATTGATTGCTTTCGCTAAACAACCTTTGCCCAACCAAAAATGAAACGTGATGAAGAATGTAATATGCAAAGCAGTTAGGAATGAAGTGAAGCGGTTAAATTAAGAAGTATATAAACTCCATCTGAAGGAATAGAGAACGAGAGAAGAGAAAGAGGATCAGAGAGGCGTTGTAACGAGAGGAGGTGGAATCTAATTGTTATAGTATTGAAAGGTTGACTTGAGGATTAGAGTTGAGGTCCGAGTGTAAACCACTCGGATTGAGAATTGTTCTAGTGCTTTCAGCAGTTGTTCCAGATTAAGACTTGCAGTTGGTAAGAAGCTGTTAGATTATTATTGGTGGGTTGAATTAAGGTGTTAATAAACTTGACCAGGAGAGTTATATTATTACTGTCTTAGTGGTTATATATTAATAAATGTTGAAAGTTGTTTTGGTGACTCTGTAATTATTGGTGTCATATTGTTTAATATTAGATATTAGTGATGGCACAAGATAACATCCGAGGTAATCGGATGTTACACTGGCGCCCATCCGTTCCCACCCCTGGAGTAGGAGCGGCCGTGTTTCCCGTTGAGTTTTTCGATGGTTCGGGGAATGTTAATGACTTTTTGTCTAGCTTGGAAGACAATATAAATTTCTATGAAATTCCGGAGGCCCTTCAACCAGCATATTTGAGGAATCATCTCACAGGTCGTGCTCGTGAGTGGTACTCGGTAATAGGTGAAAATTTAGCTGGGGGTATTGACGATTTAAAACAAGCCCTAAAACGTACTTTCCCGGCAGTGAGAGATCGCACGGAATTGGAGGCAGAATATTATGGGTCCAGGCAAAGATCCAGTCAATCGCCAGTAGCATTTATCTTACGAATGCTTAAGGTCGCTCAGTTGCTGAATTTTGTGGTTACGGAAGCAACAGTAGTGCAGCACATAATGAGACGCTTGGCTCCCAGTGTGCTGGACTATGTGGAGCTTAGGAACCCCACTACTAAAGCCCAACTCTTGGAGATAGCGACAACATACGAGTCGCGTCATGCATCTTATAACCCACCACATAGACAAGAGAACTACCAACACGCAGAGTATCGACAAGGTAATAATAGGCCGAATTTGGATAGAAGGCGTTCTCCAGATAGAATACAGGATAGGAGGCCGCAATATAATAATGGGTATCGCCAACAAGGAAATAGGTATCCACCCTCAGGGTCAAGGCAGCAAAACTATAGGAGGTTAAACTAATAGGCGATCGAATAGAGGGAGGTCCTCGATCGCGTGCAAGGCAAAATCCTCCTGTTATGGCTAACAACATGAAAGTAAGGCCCATAGATATTCCTCATATACCCGTTATTCTGCATGATACATTTATAACAGCATTATGGGACACGGGAGCTGAGAGATCATTTATATCACTTGAATTGTATAATCGCTATTTTCACTTTGTTAGGAAATTAGAGTCGAACCTCACCGTATTTATGGCGCAGGGAGCTACATGTAAAACCCTGGGGCGCGTAACTTTATCGGTATGCATAAGAAAATTTTGTAAAGGGTGGCAGTTCCATGTAGTGGAAGGATTGCAGTACCCTTGCGTTCTAGGTGTGGATTTCATGAAAGCGTCTAAGATTACGCTGGACTTTGAAACAAACCCCTAAGTATACCTGATGAGGAGATACGACAGGTTGACAGTAAGGAAGAAAAAAAGGTCGAAATCGACCTAACTAGAACTGGGTTGCTGGAAAACCAACAGCAACAGTTGCAACAGCTCTTCAGGAAATACGCAGAGTTATTCTCGGATCAACCAGGTCTCACTCATGTGCTCTACCACGAAATTGACACGGGAGACCAACCTCCGGTAGCTTCACGACCTTATCGCTATGATAGAGTCAAGGAAAGCATAATAGAGCTTCACATCCAAAGAATGTTGGAGGAAGGAACTATTATGCCTATTCAATCCCCATATGCTTCCCCTGTGGTGTTATGTAGGAAGAAAAATGACAAACCGGTAGATTCCCCAGACGCGTATAGGTTCGCAATAGACTATAAGAAACTGAATGCTATCACTAGGTACCCTAAGTACCCTTTGCCAATAATCGATGATCTGTTAATGAATATACAGAAAAACTGTATAATGACAACGTTGGACCTCAAGTCTGGGTATTTTCAGTTGGCTATCAATCCCCCGGACATACCTAAGACGGCGTTTGTCACAAAAAAAGGGACGTACGCCTTCAAAAGGATGCCTTTCGGATTATCAGGGAGTGCACCCACGTTTCAGCGAGCGATGGACATCATATTAAAGCCAGTAGTCGGTAAATTTGTGTATGTATATATGGATGATGTTATAATTACATCAGAGTCGTTTGATGATCATGTCCATCACCTGGAGATAGTTTTTCAGCTATTAAGGGACGCTGGGTGGACTTTAAACGCTGAGAAATGTCATTTTGGGCAAGAGTAATTGAAATATTTAGGAGTGATCATAAATAAGAATGGGGTGCACACTGATCCTAACAAAATTAAAGCTGTTCTTGACATACCCGCACCGAAAAATGCACGACAGGTTTCGAGATTTTTAGGGATGACTGGATGGTACCAAAAGTTTATCAGAGGGTACTCCGAACTGTGTGAACCATTGTACGCACTTAAGCGTAAAAAGGTCAAATTTCAATGGACTCCTGAGGCACAAAAGGCCTTTGACACGTTAAAAGGAGCGTTGACTTCTGCGCCAGTTTTACAGTTGCCTAATTTAAATGACCCGTTTGAATTGCACACCGATGCTAGTTCAGTAGGAGTAGGAGCAGTGTTGATGCAGGGTGAAAGACCCATAGCATATGCTTCTAGAACGCTAAATAGAGCTGAAAGAAACTATTCAATTACGGAAAGGGAATGTTTGGCTGTGATTTGGGCTTTGCAGAAATTTAGGTCGTACTTTGGGCATTGTCCAACAAAAGTGGTAACGGACCATGCAGCGTTGACTAAGTTAACAAACGGGAAAAATCTTTCAAGTAGGATGATAAGATGGGCATTAAAGCTGGCGGAATATAACATAGAATGGGAACATAGGCCGGGAAAGCAGAATGTGGTGGCAGATATGTTATCTAGACAACCCTTTGAAGGACAGGCTCAAGAGGGTGTCTCTTGCGCCATTATCAATTCTCTAGTATTAACGTCGAGAGAACAGCTGATAGGTGAACAGAGGCAGGACTCGGAGTTGGGTCATATTTATCGATATTTACAAAACCCGGAGGATTCGGCAATAAACTCGGGAATATGTGAAAATTGGTCCCAAGACTTTAAACTAATTGATGGAATTCTTTTTTATGCAAAAATACTAACTTCTAATCACGAACTACGAGCTTATATTCCACAAACTTTGCGTGAATCGGTATTGAGGGAATTTCATGATAACCCAATGGCAGGTCATTTTGGCATAAGAAAAACTTACGCCAGAATAAAAGAGTCGTGCTACTTTCCTAAAATGAGGAAAATTATAAGCGATTATGTTTCAACGTGCGACATATGTCAACGCTATAATTATAAAAACGCGTTTCCAGCTGGACAATTAATTTCTGTAAAAACGACGTACCCAAATGAACAAATTTCTTTAGATTTGCTAGGACCGTACCCAGCCTCGAATCCCGAAAGGCATCGTTTTCTTTTAGTAATCGTCGATAATTTTTCTAAATGGGTCGAATTAATTCCTTTGCGAAAAGCTTCGGCTAAAGCAGTGGCCACTGCCCTTTTTAAAAGTTATATATCTAGATATGGAGCTCCAATTAAAGTAGTTAGTGATAACGGACCCCAATTCATTTCTGAAATATTTGAGGAACTATGTCGCACCTTGAACATTGAGCACATAAAAATTACGGCTTATAGACCGCAGGCTAATGCTTCGGAAAGAGTCAATAGAAATATTGTACAAATGATTGCCAGTTACGTGCAATCGAACCACACTTATTGGGACCAATTTCTACAGCAGTTTGCTTATGCAATTAGAACGGCGGTGCATGAAACTACAGGAAAGACACCAGCCGAACTGTTTTTAAAGCGTAAGTTGATAACGCCCTTCCAAAAACTGATACAGGTCCCCGAGCATGGAGATATGGTGTGCAGGGATATTGAAAAACTCTTGGCAGAGGTTCAACAGAGAACGGAGATGCAGCAAAATAGACAGGCTCGGTACTATAACAAGAGGAGAAGGGAATGGACGGTTAAGGTAAATGATCTCGTATTAGTGGAAACGCATACAATTAGTTCTGCAATTCAGAAGAGGGTAGCGAAATTTCAGCCAAAATTTGAAGGACCCTTCAAAGTGGTTCGTGTGATACAAAACAATGTAGTGATCCTAAAGCATGGAAGGGAGACCACGGTCAATATTGACCAAGTCAAACTCTACCACCAAAGAAAAGGTAATAGAGAGGGGGAGTTGATTGAACAAAGTGTCTATGGGGAGGAGCGAGGAACACGGTCGGGACATAGCAGACAGGATAGCTATGAGGAAAGCCCAGAACCTCAATCAATTAGACGTAAGGGTTATTCGAGGCTAGACCGCCGAGTGCCACAAACGAAGCGGAAGACCTCAGTTGAGAGTAATGAGAGTAAGACGCAAAATAAGCGTTTCTTAAGGAAAGCGGTAAGTCCCAGCCAGCAGGGAAGCAGATACAGGGATAGGCCAGGCAAGCGGCAATTATCTAAGAATTCAACCTCCTCTCTCAACTCGCCACCTCCAAAAAGGAGAATGCCCATAAGGTTGGACACAAGAAGGAAAAGGCGGCCAAAGTCATCACTACATAATTCCAGGCCAGCCAAACGTTCGCCATTGCAAGTGAGAGAAGGACGAGAAAATACGGCAATCCGAGAGGAGCAGTCAGAAGGAGCCACCTACATCCGGCAGAGTGAAGAGAACTTCGCCACAAGAAGAGAGCAGACCACAAGGAGTCCTTACAATCTCCGCAGCAGGAACAAGCAACGAGGAGGGACATCCGATATTTCAGCAGAGGAACGAGCCTTTATGGAAAGGATATGGAATCGCAAGGTGATTCAACTACCCGAGAGCCTAGTAGGAGAAATAGATTCACGACATAGCTGAATCAGATCCGAGATGTCTTGAATAACAAATATCAGGTTGTATTGTTCCTTGTTATTACATTTGATTTGAGGACATTACATTGTTGAGACAACAAGTCTTTAATTTTTACGGCTTCAGTTCCAATACGGCAAACGGCATTGGCTCTTACTCCACTAAGAGCTGAGAACTTTAATAGAAGGTTTGAATTTAGTTAATTGTAAATCACCAAGTTGGTGATCTTTCCCGATGGAAAGTATTTTTTGTTATAAAGATTGGAACTTTTAAATTGTAAACATTTGTTAGAAGTATAACACTTGTTTATTCATTGACTTGTTTTTTTAAGAGTAGATGTCTGGTTATTTTGCATGAATTATGTATAATCATTTCATGACTGTATTTATGTTATACATCTGGTCACAACGTGGCGTAATTAGGGAGCGCGACTAATATTAACACTTAGCGCTGCGTAAGTTCGCATATTTGGCATTGTTCTGTCTCTTGACCAGATCGCGTCATTCATCAAATTCTTGAATTTTATGTAGAAAATTATGTATATTAATATGAATGATGTTTTGCTAATGTCTAAATTTTTACAAAATGATGTACAAGTCAATCCATTTCAGGGTAACAGACCCTGAACTACAACTTGGAAAGGAGCCGAAGAAACAAATTCTCCGGCTGAGAAGGAACAGGAAATTGAATTGTATAATAAAAATATGTTTGTTAACATTAGTTTTTAATTCTTGTAAAACTCTCCTTGGGTTAAGCTTATATTAAGGGTTTAGGAGTAACCAGTACATTCAGAAAGTTTCAAATTTACTTACTAAGAGGGTATAAATTTAGAGGCAATTTATTAAATAGCTTTAGAATTCAGAAAGTAATAGAGTTCAGGATAACGTCCAGTTACGTAGGCATTCAGACTTTAATCGTAATTTCACGCTGGGTTTTTTTGTACCCAACGATAAATCACGTTTCATTTCTGGGGAGGGGTTGTGACATTGGGATATTCGCGCGATCGCGATCTTCATTTGAAGCTTTCTGTTACGCTTATAAGACAAGTAATTAATCATATGATTAATCTTAAAAGAATTCAGTAAACTGTCATGAATATTGACTAATTTTGTCGGAATGACTTGGGACGGAATCCATTTAAAAAGATGGAAAATAAACCCTTTTATGCATATATATAAAATATTTCTTAATAAAAAAAATGAAGCTTTGCGGGGAATAACATTCATTGAATGAAATATTTCTTATAAAAACTCTACGTATAGAATCATTAAAGTAAAACGTTTTTCTAAACATTAATCTTTTTACACAGTTCTGAAAATTTCTACTGTATGGTTTCAAACTGTACAAATAAAAATAGCAGGGGACTCTTAATTATTAAATAGAGGTAATATTATATTCTGTGTGTTTCATATTGTTTTTAATTCATATTTCTTTGGAAAGCAGGAATCAATTTTACCTTCCAATAAGAAATGGAGGAGAAAAGGTGACCGGATAGGGAAAATATGGTATCGCGCAAATCGATTCATCGATTCTTGGTCAAACTTCTTAATCGATTTTGTTCGAAATTGCTTATCATTTTCCATTTGAATTTTTTCAGGTAAAACAATATTTTTTTTAAGTAAATAGTAAAAAATTTAAGAATTTAGGCATTAGAGTTGCTTAGTTTTTTTTTTAAAAAAAATCTATAATTTCAAGTCTTTTAGAGAATTGTATTTCTCACATACTTTACAAAAGTGTTTTATTTCATTTTCATACTTCTTTCTTTAGGTAGATAATATAAAGATTGTATACAAGTGAAAACTCTCATACTGTAAGACATTTTTAAAGCATGCTTTTATCAATGTCGCGTAATTAGTTTATAAACTTGAATATTTCAATTTTGTGTATATTTTCAGGTTAAATATAAAAACCAAGAAGGGCTTTTATAAAACAATTTACATATGTTTTTGTACTTTTTTGTTTCGTATTTCTATTATTACAAAAATATTTTTCCAAATAAGTTACCATGTTCAAAATTTAATGAAAGCTAATTCTATTGTTTCACTGTGAATTATTTCTTATATAACATATTATACAAGTTTTATGAAAGAAGTAAAAAAGAGCCACTGAATGGGAGAAATTTTACTACTGAAGTTAATTCTTTACAGTGGTTGTAGAAATTTTATAATCTACACTTATAATCTATCTCTGCAACAACTAGATTCTTCTATAAGTACATAATTAACGTAACTCGTTTTATTTCTCAAATTGAGCTAATGTTTGACCTATGACATATTGCTGAACACTGCCGCGGCGCTTTGGCAAAAGTGTAGCGGCGTAGCGAAGGGCTTCAATACCTGTCGTCGTTCGCTGCGCCGGATTGCGCAAGGTGTTTTTTATACAGGATTCCCTACAAGAATCATCGACGGCTGCGTCGGCAGTGGGCTCTCTGATATTGAGACAGGCGAGCCGGATTGGCACCAAGTTGTCCTTTCAGATGAATCACGCTTCAATTTGTGGACCCATGATGCATGTGCCTGTAAGGATGCTATGCTGGTCAACGCTGCCTTGAGGTGTATTATTGAACGACATAGTACGAACACCCGGAGTTATAATCTGGGGTGATTTCGTATCATGACGATCCAACGGATAATAATTGAGGTAATTCACAGCAACAGGTACGTCCGTGAAGTGCTACAGCCCGGAAGTCGTGGGATATGGTTGTCGGCGTCTCTGCTCAGATCCAGTGTCCTGCAGTTTCCAAAGACGAACTTTGGCTTCGCGTATAGCGTTGATATGGAATTTTCTTCTCAAGCAGATATTCAACATCTGTTTGATTCCATGCCATTTGTCGTATAGCAGCACTTATTGCAGCGCATGGTGGCTGCACCAAATACTGATTTCGGACGCTTAATTTGTTTCTTTTGTTTTGAAAATTCTTATCATTTATTTGTATCAGTACAAGTCGTTTCTGCATTAAATTTCATTTGATTCTGATGATTCTTTCATGGTGTTGCATTTTCTACAAACAGCAGTATAATACCAGATGAAAGTGTTATTCTTCAGTTATAAAATAAATAAAAAGGAATGTTACTGCATTACCGGTTTTTAAATTGAGTTATATTTAATTAATTTTTAAAACTCATGATATGGATTAAAATGTTAATAATTCAACATAATAATATTATTATTATTTTCATTCATTTTTATAAACTATTTAACAGTACACATGAAAAATAGTTTTCGTTATAAGACTTATTTAAATGTTGAATTGATTGTAAATGAAGGGAAAGAAAATTCTATTGAATCTTATTTTTAAATGAGAGATTATTGTCAACCTCTTATTTTTTTTTTAAATGAATAATATAAAATTAGATTTGAATGATTTCTTCAAGTAATTTTTCGTGAAAACTTGCAAAATTACAGAAATGTATAGTAACTTGTTTTTTGTGCAAGACTTCTATAAATTAAATATTTGCTTCAAGATATTTTTATTTATTATATTTATAATTGGACATTAATTAGTGTTATATTTATAATTGGACAGATAACGTATTGGCGCGTTAATACTTAAATGATGTAGTAATGAATCGCAATTAAAAATATAAAGATGATGAAAGAGAAAAATATCAATATTATTCTAGTGATAAATTAATATTAACAATATTTAGAATAATAATCTGCGATATATATTTGCCAGAAATTCATTATTCATACATTTATGTTCTTTAATCATAATATAAACCCTTTTGCTGTTCCATTGTAATGTAATTATGATACTTCTTTTGAAATTTTTGAATCTACATAAATTTCAACATACTTTTGCTAAAATGTAAATAAATCCCATCTGCGTAATTTTAAAGAAGTTTTTATTACCTTAGAAATTTAATTTCAAACAAGTACTTGAGGAAGAGAATCAGGAATAATTATAAATACATATTAGTGAAATGTAATTAATGAGTGCGTAAATTATAAAGTCTTAAAAAAGGAACTCTTAGTTTCAAGGTTTAATTTGAGATAAAAAAAAAAAAACGAAGTACTC
>BMAW01096635.1:120811-175294 GCA_019974015.1 Nephila pilipes | reverse complement strand
GTTTCGTTATCAACCTTTTGACCCATTGAAAAAAAGCTTTTAGAAAGCATTTGATGAATATATAACGAAGCCCTATTTATTCAATTTGTTTCTCTGAAGGAAGCAATAAATCGTCAATCAATAAATTTAATAGTAAAAATTATAGCATTATTCCTGAAATCTCTTTTTGATAACTACTCAATGTATGATCTAATCAAATTGATGCTAGTTTCAGAGAAATATTTAAACTCGTTACTTGCAAAACAGTTGTAATCTAAAAATCCTTTTTATTTTGATCAAATTGTAAAATAATAATCAAAAATTAGTTTTGCATTTTCTTTACCATCTGGTAAATTTTCATTAAAAAAAATAAAATCTTTTTTCCTAGACAACGTAAGAAATATTATATATATTATAAGTTGTGTATTTGTTCACAGAAGATGTTCTGATGTGAACATCTTACATGCATTAATTTTAATTTTTTCATCGTTTTATTTAATTACATTTTATTTCTTCCATAAACATCCATAACACAAAAGCTTCTAATCTTTTATCATCTATAATATAATCAATGATTTTCTATTAACTTCTATAATATAATTATTTCTATTCAATTAACACTTCTATAGCATAATATTATTACATTCCCTTACCTTCTAAATCATAATTACTAACATTTTGTATTAATTTAGAATAATATAAATGTTATTAGGATAGATTTTTTACTATATTTTCACTATACTGGTCACATTTTCGTTTCAATTCAAAATAAGAAATTTTGAAAAACATTTTTAAAGGATGAGAAATTGTATCCACTTGTAATTGAAATACATCAATAAATTCCAATACTTTATAGCAAATAGATCACAATTTTCCTAAACCGCTTATATTTTTTTTAAAATATAAATGGTTTAAAGTAATTTTTAAAGCATACTTTAAATGCAAACAATGATATTTGGAAAATAGAAATTCTGATATTTTCCCATTAATTATTATTGTCAGCTATTAATCTATAAATTATCAAGCAGTTAATATTTTTAAGAAAATTCATTCTTTTTTTATTTCATAGATATATTCTTGAAATAAATTCTTAATTCGTTACTAACAGATAGCTCTAATAACTAAAGTGCTTACACATATAATCGATAATACAAAAAATATATATTTACGATACATGAACTAATTATTTCTGAATATATTGCAACAGCAATTATTTCATGTTATTATATGTCATTTTGCATCGAAAAAGTTTCTTGAGAAACAAGTGAATACAAGGCATCCTCTTCAACAATTTCCAGTTTGTGATTAAATACTGCATAATTTAAAATCGAAGTTTTCATAGCAATCAATTAGCATGAATCACAAAAACTATAAAAATTCTGAAACTTGTTATATTACCCGCTAAATCTTATGCTTCGATTTTTTTTAAATTTAAAAACAATTTTTTTTCCTACATTATATCAGTATTAAGACCTTTTATAAAATAATTTTAATTAAAGCCATCTCGAATACAAAGCTCAAACTCATTCCTTGAATAATAACGACTTTGAGAGTATTCAAGCACCAACTAGCGGTCAGACAATGGTGAAAGAGATTGACAGGCAAAATGGATGGAATATTAAAAGGCCATTTGTCAGGCTATTTATTACAGAGTTAATTCGGCTGGCATTAGCTCCTTTGAGACTTTTGCGGAAGAATGTAGACGGGAGATCACACCATCGCATTTCAATAATAGGAGTAATCTATTGTCAGAAGAGAGAAAATAATAATTTTAATCTATTTTAGAAATATGTTTTTAATCAGCTGGAAAATTGACTTGGTTTAGAATTGGAGAATATCTTAGCTATTTGCTATTTATGCCTTTTTCTTACAAAAGTGTTATACCTATTTCTTGTTAATTGAATAATTTATCTTAGGTAATACCACGCTTTTATAACCAAAAAATGCTTTCAAATCAAATAAGTGGATAAAATATTACTTTGTTCAGTCAGAAATATTGTAAATGAAATAAATATTTTTATGGATTTTTTATTATTTTTATTTTTTAAAATATTTTGAAATTTTAAAATTATGTTACCTTTGATTTCTGTAGCAAATGTTATACAATTTCATAAATATTATAAACGTTTTAGTTTTTCAGTCATTTCACAAATAATTACTTTAGATATCATTTCAAATATTAGTTTTTAAAGATTTCGTATATATAGATCTAGAAATGCGAGGATATAAAGATTGATATCAATGTTTCTAAATACACAAAATTTCTTATATAATGTACACTCATGGGGAAAAAAAATTAGCGCACCAAGAAATAATAGCGAGATCGTAACGAAACTTGGCATGAAGGTATATGTCGATAGGGTTTTGCAAATGATTAGAAATGCAATGTGATTGCACATTACGTATAGCCGGTAGAGGGCGATTAATGTCGTTCTACATGTAATGTAAAACAGCTTACCAAAGCTTGTTTGAGTGTGCTGAATCGTTTACAAAGGAAGAGCTGAGGTAGACATACCATTACGCTGTTTTCGAAGACAATATGAGCAACTGTCGCAGTTTGAGAGGGGGAGAATCATCGGCATGATGGAAGCTGGGTGGTCAGCTAAGCGAATAGCTCGTCAATTAGGCCGCTCTGATAGTGTTGTGATGAGAAGTAGAAACCAGTGGATCCGAGAGATGTCATTTACTCGAAGACCAGGCTCTGGACACCCTCGACAGACCAGTCGTCGAGAAGACAGCTACATCGTAAGAAATGCACACGTACAGCCAACTGCTTCATCGGCCGCCATCCAGGTACAGGTAGAACCATCACTAGAGCCCCCTGTGTCTTCACGAACCATACGAAGCCGCCTGGCTGAAGGACATTTAGGATCGTGGCGCCCATTACGTATGCTACCCTTGACGCCCACCCATCGACGCCTCCGTTTGGAGTGGTGCCGCGCACGAGGAAACTGGAGAGCAGCTGAATGGAACCAGGTTGTCTTTAGCGACGAATCCACATTCAATCTCTGCAGTGATGACAATCGTGTTCGTGTGTGGAGACGGGGTCTCCACACACGAGCACCTGTAAAACCTGTATTTGCTTTACAGCGACACACCGCTCCCACAGTTAGTGTGATGGTATGGGGAGCTACAGTGCAATGTCACCCTTAGTATTGATCAGTGGCACCATGAAAGCCCAGCGGTATGTCCATGACATCCTGCAACCACATGTGTTACCACTCATGCAACGACTCGCAGGAGCCATTTTTCAACAAGAAAATGCTTGGTCTCACACGGCAAGAGTGTTACAAGATTGTCTCAGCACTGTTACTACCCTTCCTTGGCCTTCCTGATCCCCAGATTTGTCTCCAATCGAGAATATCTGGGATCATTTGGGACGGCGAGTTGGGCATCCCATGAATTTGAACGAAGATGTTACAGCAAATATGCAACGAAATATCTCAGTGTGCCAATTTGTATGCCAATACCCGATCGTATCGCATCGTGCATTCTTCGGGGGTTCAACAGGGTATTAAATCTTCCGTTCTCTTGCCTTTTTCTCTGAAATAAATGATCCTTTTCTTTGATTTTCTAATCATTTACTTATATCAAAGTAGCCATTACGTATGTAAAATTTCGTTTCATTTTGTCTACTCCTTCTTGGTGCGCTATTTTTTTTTGTCCATGTGTATATTTGTCACTGATACAATACGCTTGAATAAAAAGTAAAATATAGTCTCAACAGTACATTTAAAAATACTTTCGCGTTCATTTATCTGAATGAGGATTTGAGGTAGAATGAAGTTTCGACGATCATTTTAAAAGCATATGTTTTTAATAACCTGATAAAATGAATACATGAATTAGTTATTCATTTTGTCAAGAAATGTAATTACAAAATCATTTCCATTCCTACTTCTGCCACTTACTCCAATATTCCATAAAACAGAAACTTTTGTATCTTTTTGCAATTTTACTTAGAAATAATATAGATTTTGTGGAATTGCCTCTGAAAAAGGACCATATAAAATGGATTACATGAATATCATATAATTACTTTGAAATTTAAAAACAAAACAAGAAAGGAAATTTGTTCTTCATTAGAAAATTATGAATACTAATGGGCTTATGAATCTCTTGAGGAAAGGATTAAAATATTTGTTTCATTTTGCAATAAATAATGAAATTTCCCCGAATCGCTGTTTCGTAAACATGTAACAGAACTACAGGAAAAATTTATTTGGTATGTTTCATACACAAAATATTTTCCTGGTATTTTAACTAAAAGTTAAATATAAGCTTTTCACTTAATTCTGCTTAAAATTATAACAATATTTTGTTGTTTTGAGAATATGATTTATGCACTAAAAATTTGAAAATTATTGCAAATCCATGCTTATCCTAAATATTCTGTTCAATAATATTCTACTTCCTAAAGTATATAACTGTAACTGTTGTTATATAACACGTTAGTTGCAATATATATATAAATTTTTACTAAAGAATTTGGTTAAAGCAAAGCTACAATACTTCACTGTGAACAACAAATACTACTAAGTTATCAAATATTAACAAGTAATTAAGAAATATAGTAAGCATTTTTACTATTTTCTAAAATTTCTACTATAAGTGAAATTTTTAGAAAAGACTTAATTTAATCAAAACTTAAAGAAAAAATTCAAGAAACAGAAAGATCATTTATTAGGAATGAAACTATAAAATATTACACATAAATATTTATTTTAATCTTCTTTATAGTATAGTCTTTTTAATTGCGAACATTTTTATAAATAATAACAAAAAAAATAGAAACATTATGGCATAATGATATTTGTAAAGTAGTGCTTAGATTATCGTTAATGATTACTAAAAATGTATTCGATCTGAACTAAGAGTGAGCCAAAATAATTTTATTTAACATTTCTTTTCTGAGGGCTAGTTTATACACTAGTTTCCAGAAATTAGCAAAGAATGTTTAAAAAATAGCGATAATGCATTAAAAAATAAACAAATTCGTATTAAATATGAGCATGGTATTAAATAAATAACCCGAAATAAATAGGAAATATGAAAATAAAGGGAAACACAAGCGGAATTTGTCAACATTGAGGTGCAGTAAAATACATTCTAGAGAGTATGGATGGAGCTATTGTTGAAGTAAAATTTTTGGGATTATAAATTAATTACAATGAAGTCTAGACATCATTCACCCGCAGAGCTTCGTTTAATCACAGTAGTGAGACTAGAGGTAGATAAAAAGGTAGAGATGAACAGATGGCTAAATGTGAATCCATCTGAGATTCATAGACTTTGGCAACAATTTCAAACCACTAATTGGGTATTCAGAAAGCTCAGGCAAGGACGACCAAGCCCTACAACAAGCGCCAATGAACAATATTTGTAGTTATGTGCAAGAAGGAACAGAACCGCAACCCTAACGTAAATTCAGAGCACATCTTGCTAAAGCGATCGAAAGATTCATGTTAACGTCTACCGCACATAGAAACTTTGCGAAGGTGGTCTTTTCGCAAGGCGACAAGCCATTTGTGTGCCTCTCACCTCACGTCACAGTAGAGAACCCTTAATGTGGGCATATCCTCATGTCCAACGGAAGGGTTGTCACTGAATGATTGTTTTCTTCACGGATATATTCACATTTAATCTAAGAAGTAGTAGCAGGCGTTGCTTGATTTGAAAAGAAAAAGGAACACGTTATCATCCATAAGACATTCGTAAAAGAGATTCATACGAAAGCTGCAGTGTGTGTGTTTGTGGTGGAATCGCTTTGGGGGGGGACATACAGACTTCCGTGTCTTTCCATGGGGAACCCTGAATTCTCACGTCCTTAGAGATCATATTCTTGATGCTTATGTGCTTCCGCATGCCAGTACAATGTTAATCTATCTACTGGAAAAATTCTAGACCAAGTAGGACGTGCATCGTGAAAGAAATTCTTTTCAGTAAACAATTCTTCGAATGAAATGTACATCTTGATCAACGAAATTTAATTCTACCCAGCATGTGTTATAGGCTTTAGAAGGACATGTTGCTGCTCTAAAAGTACATCCTCTGAACCTTGCCACGCTAACAACTGCCTTACAATAGCAATTTCACTCACTTCCTATTGAATTCATATATCATAAAACTGATAGTATTAAATATCATTGGATGTGTTGTATTGCTTCTAGGGGATGTTCATAGTTTATTTTAAAACATTTGTCCTATACCAAAATGATATATTCAGTTTGTGAGTCTCATTTATGGGCTAATTTCCGAAACACCATAACATGTACTGGTATTTAATTTTCAGGTTATTTTATACCTTAATATATGTTGTACACTGACACTAAATCTCGTCAATTATTGATGAAACATTTTGAATAATTGCTATTTTTGCAATTTTTCCTTAATTTATGGAAACTAGTATATTTTTACTATCACGAAAAAATATATTAGTTTAAATTTAAATCCAGAAGTTACTTTCCACAACAAAATGAATTTTAAAAAATGCCAAAATTGTAATTCTTCTGTGAAAATTGGTCAATTAAACATATGCAAGATTTGCTTCCAAATTACTCCGCATCCTACATTCTCAATTACATGACATTTTCTTTTGCAGCCAAATTTACTTGAAGAATATGGCTAATGTCATCTTATGGACGGCAAAATTTAATCAGTTTATGAAATATATAAGATGTTTAATAATTAAACTAGTTTTAATTCACGTTCAATGATTAACAATTAAAATAATTTTATAGTACTCACTAAACAATTAATTTTTATAATATTGTAATAGATTGATAATTATTTCATTCAAAAATTACTTTTCACAATTAAAAATTATTTATATGGGAATTTTTTTTTAAATGTAATGCAACCATAATTAATAATATCAGCATGCAATATATATATATATATATATATATATATATATATAAACAGCATTTTCCCATTCTACATATTATTTTGTGAGCTGAAATTATGCAAAATGGTATGTTTTCTTAAAAAACGAAATATGTATTATTAGGGTTTTCTATTGCCTTTACGTCTATTAATCATTTAACTTTACACTATATTTAAGAGGTAGTCTTCCTGATTTCTGATATAAATAAAGATTTCTGTATTTCTCAGCTAGTCGAGACTTGTAGATAAAAGATTTATACTTAGAATTTGAACTGCGTATTTATTCATTATTTAGATTTGTTTTACCTTAACTGCTTCTGAGCTCAGTTGTTAATAACAAGTTTGTCTTAACCTTTGTATTATTGACCCTTAGAAGAAAATTATCAGTAATAGCCTAATTGTCATGTAATAGCTGAAGAATAATAGAAAGGCTTCAATTGTCATGTAATAACCAAAGAAAAGAATTCTTCTTTTTCTGCAAAATACACATAAATTCTGTTTTAAAAATTATTAATTATATTAAAAAGATTCTTATTTAGTTCCGGTGATATTTATCTAGTTTAATTAAATTTAAATAACGAAATAAAAAAATATTTTTATGTCATTTATGGAAATTAATCTAGAGATTTTTTTTTATGCGATTTATTTATGGGTCTTCAATAGGGCTGTTAAAATATATCTGATTATGATAGATATTTTTAAAAACAATTCAAAATCCAAATGAATTACCAGTGTATGATATTCATATTAAAACTTTTCGTAGCTTGTCCTGAAATTTAGAAAAGGATTTTAAAAAGGCAAATGTTTAACTACGAAATATCATGATTTGGTAATACTTTAGTTAAAAATTTATTTGATAATGCAGCTTGGTTCTTGAAATATAGATTTTTCGAAGCAATTTTATATTTACTTTTATTTTATAAAAATAATTTTTTATTTGATTACTAATTTTGAAATTTCCCTTATATTAATTAGTTTCAAATATTAGCTCCTAAAATGGGAAATTATATGCTCAATTAAACACAAAAATACAAATATTTGAAAATTAAGATAACATCAATAAATATAACAAAATAGTTCCAAAATATTCAAATATCAGTACATAAATAAATATGCCAACATGAATGTAATATAAATCAACGTATTTCCATTTGAAATATACATTTTTTGTAAAATTAAAGTACATTGTGTCTTTAATAACTTCAAAATATACTAACGGCAATGTAAAATATAAACTTTGATGCATTATTACTATAAACTAGACTATGATTATTTCAAACATGCTTTATTATTTTCATTAAGTTGAAATAATTTCCTTTAAATAATTTCTCATAGGTTTCACAACACATAAATCATGCATATTTTAAACGACCTAAAAAATAAATTTTCCTTTCACTTATTGTTTTATTATCTTATAAGAAATTGGTAAAAAGTAATAATGATTCAAATACATGTTGACTTACTGACAAAACAATGATTTTGTTGTTTGACGATAAATTAAATTGGAATAGAGAGAGCAAAAGCTTTCAGAATAAGTAAATAAGAACTCACAAACATTAAAAAATATTTGTTCGCATGGAAAAAGTTTTTATATTTTGCTATTTGAACAAATAACAAAACACACTTTTCTCTTTACTGAGTATGAAAATATAAAATTCCGCTGTAATTCAAGAGAAAGCATCCAAATTAATTCAGATGAATTCAACGAGAAGAGAAAAATGACATTTATACTCGAATAAAAAAGGCTCATAAAAGTTTTTGAGATAAAAACATGCATGTGCAGAAGAAAATATCTTATGTGTGCATACTTTTCTTTTTAAATCTTATTTATGAACTTTTACTGAGATGTTCAAATTTATTTTTAAGCTTAAGAAGTCATTATGAACCTATAGAGAGCTACTTTAGTTCCCATTTTTCAACTGATTCGTTGTAATGCTAGCAATGTGAAAAGAAAAGCTAATGAATTTCGACAATGCATTTGTATTCTCCTCTTAGATTTTAGTAAAACGAATGTTTACTTTCATTTTGAGAAGTTACCAGTCTTCTTGCTTTTCTGCGTAGGTGCAAATGGTTTTGATGAGAGAATACAATTTGTATTTAGCTATGTATAAGCCAGTAAGAAATTCTAATGGGTTTCGACAGCAATTTGGATGCATTCTCAAAAATCATGAGTTTCAGAGAAATACATGTCTTGATGTATCCTTCCCCGATACTTAATTCTCTTGTTCGAAAAATGTTCATCCTAATTAGTATTTTTCTGTTTTCTTTTCAATATAAATATTTCAAAGAAGAATAATTTATGTTTAAGACGCATTCATTCACTTAATAGAAAATATTATATGTTATTTTTATTATGATATGCTTACGAAAATTTCCTTGATAGAGGTAATCCTTCATGAATTTCCATAATTGGAGCAGTTATAACTAATGAGCTATACATTGAAAGTTTTATTCTCATTATTATGGTGATTTTTATACCTCAATTACACAATTCATGTATATAAGATTATGCTTTATTATTTCATGGATTCACTTCTTATTTACCACTGCTACAGAGAACACTTCTTTTTTAATTTTTTTAAGAATAAATTGCCAAAAATTTATAATTTTCAAAGTATTTCTCTTTTCTGTACTTTTATTTTACCTTTAAATTCTATAGCGATATCTGATACAGGTGGAATAAGCAGACTGTCGTTATATTTATTGTAGTATCTGCTAACAATAAATAATCTCCAAAATTATTGAATCCTCTTTTATTTCTTAATTCATATAAAATATTATTTATTGTAAAATACCAGATAATAATAATAAACTAAATTATTTAAAACTCAATGATCACCAGTTCAATTACTTAATCTAGTTTTATAATTTAAAATTGTTAATCGCTTTGTTACTTTCTTTAAACTTCAAATCGCGTAAAGAAATTGTTTAATTGCTAGATTAGAAAATTTGAAAAATGGCCTTTAGAATAAGTACTAAATGTAGTTAGTAAATATCAACATATTAATCATTGGCGAAATGTACTTTTTATTCAAAATGTAAAGAAAGTTATCTAAGAAGTATTTTTATTTATTCCAATATAGTTTCAAGTATTAATCTGTCAAAGAGGAAAGTTTTATTACTTGAACTATTAAAAGAAAAATAAAATTTTGATATTTTTAAAGTTCAATTAGGCATACATAATTAGCATACGCAAGTATTACTTTTAAATTAATAAATTTATATCACAAGAGATTCATAAGAAATATTTATTTTATTAATTATAATACCAAAAATGAAACATTTCAGAAATGCTTTTGATAAAGAGAAATTGAATGAGATAATTTAATTTAGAAGGAGAAAAAGAAATTTCTTAGATATGATTATAGCATAATTATTTGTTTGAGGCAGCTATGTAGCGTAATTAGTATGATAAGAAAAAAACATCCAATTATTGTTTTCTTCAAAGATGAAAAATTTAGTTTGAAATAAAAGTAATCATATAATATTAAAAAGAAATTTATTTAAAATACATATATAAATATTAGAAAAATACTTTTATGGAAATATAAGAGAATTTCTTAATATTTCGGTAGAAAAAAGTATTAATTCAACCTTTTTTTACATTTACTTTTTGAAAAGCTGCTTTATCACTTGAAAGTTTTAATTTTTAAGGTTTTAAGTAATGCGAAATGAAGAAGGTTATCTATAAATAATCTTTTTTTCCATTTTGAAAAATTAAGAAATAACAATTAAAAATATATCTTAAAGAAAAATAAGAACAGAGCACACGTTATTAAATTAAATATGTCTGCTTTGAGAAGTTGTACACTTAATTTTAATTTCATACTTAAAAATTACATATTTAAGAATTACGAAGATCACTGCACAAATGGAAAATATAAAATAAGATGAATATAATAATTCAACAAATATTACTCCTTTATTTCTAAACTTCTTAACATGTGATATGTTTACAATAGATTTCTATAAATTAGTTTCGCCTAGTTTACAGAAAATAGTTATGTTTTGAAAAAAATTTTGTTTAACCACTCACATTTCTAATAATTGAAAGGTTATTGTTATTGATAGAATTTAAATCTTAATTTGATCCAGGAAAAATATTTGTACTTAATTTAGTTTAAAACGTTTTTAAAATGGTACATAGAATTTTATTGTTATAAAGTATAGAAAATTAAGTTTAATATATTCTCCAAATCTTTCTTTTTAAGATTTCAAAGTAAATATATTCATAAGTAAAAGGGTTTAAAATATTTTTCTCTTTGGATGAGGTTATTACTTATAAGTAAATTAATTTTTTTACGAATTCTCTCAAAACTGCTAGAGTTTCATCCCTTTATTATTCGAGGGAATTCAATATAGCTTTTGTTTCATTTTGTACTATTTTGTTTTAATAAAAATTGAATTCCCTTCTCTATAAAAAATAACAAACTAGAATTTTTAAAGAAAATCAATCTTTCAAATAGCATTACTATCCCAAGACAAATTTTAAAAGTTCAAATCAGACCTAATTCTAATATAATTGAAAGTTTTTTGAAGAATTTAAATGTAAAATAAGTCTTAAAATTTATAACATTTTAAATTATTATTATGATAACTTAAGCAATTATATTTTCTTTTAGAATTGACTGTGATCGAAAAAACCATAGACTTTCAAACTAATGTACAACAATGAGTTAAATACTTGAAAATCAGCATATTGATAAAAATATTTATTGATCATACAATACTAAAATAATAAATTCGATTCCTTATGAATTACTCTAATTAAACATATTGCAACTTTTTCAACTTGATTAATAAACAAAAACTATTTTATATTATTGCACAGATGACTGAAGACTGAAATATCTTTGCTAAGGTTAACAATGTATTTATTAAAATATGTTCATGAGAATTTGAAAGAATTTAAAAAAGTTCCATAGTAATAAATATTTTGAATTTATCGTCAATCAAATATTTAATAGCTATCTTAAAAATTAAATGCAATTAAATTTAATTCTAAACTAACTGTGGAATAATTAATTAATCAAAATTTGTATCTTTAAGTACCAGAATTCCTCATAGTTGACTTACTTTCCTACATATTCTGTAATTTAACTACAGTTCCAAAGATTTTTTTTTCTCATTTTCTTTTAAACAAAGATATCTAAAAAAGTTATAAATGAGAATATAAAGCAGCCAAGATGACATTTATATGGTATTCCTGAAGCTTGTATTTCTTATAATATTCGGAATAAAGTAAATGCTGATATCTATGAATTGTATAGTCAGGAACATAATGAGATAGGTATTTAACAATCACATATATTCTTGTCACAGAAAGGAAGCATTATCAGACAACAAAAATATTAGTTTCTAGTATCTTTCTATTCAAGTATCTTATCAATGAAAAGTTCTTTTCATACATTAAAGAAATTTAAAAATATGTAACAGCAACTGTCAGGCACAGAGTTGGCTTTTCGACGACAGCAATAACTTACCACTGCTTTTAAAGTCACGTACTTTCGCTTTCATGTGTCAACCGGAGTTGTAAAAACGTATAAGAAAGGAAGTCAATATCATGAAATATAAGAAATCTCGCTTGAGTTTAAATTTATAGAGACAATATCATCCCTTTAATATTAAAAAAGAAAATGTCCTGTTTGAATTCCACATTGAGATATCTATTTGCGTATCTAATTTAGTTTTAAAAAAGCGTTTTGTATAAAAATCAATCATAACTCTGAAACATAAAAAATACTAATTTATCCTTTTTTAAAAAAATGATTTGAAGTAAATTAGATGTAGAATCGTGTAACTTTATATATGTTCATTAATATGTTTTGTTTCTTTTAAAAGTACTTAAATAAAAATGAAATAATTTTATATTATTTGCAATGGAACCACTAAAAAAGAAATCGGTGTCCTGATGGAATTTAGAATTCTAAAAAATTAAAATCCTTTAAACATTCTTTTGCTTTTCTATTATCAGTGAAGATTGGTTTTTTTCCCCTTTATTCGTTGCTTCTACCAATTAAAGGGAATTAATAAGAAGCATTTTATTATTTAGTTTAATACTGCCTACCTTCGGCCCATTCATATTTATTTTCACAACAGGAGAAAAGTTATTCAGTTACGGGTATTAGTATTATGGAAAATTTAATCCTTTGAAAAACTAAACTTTCTCTTTTCGGATAATTAATTCCTACCTTCTTTTCAATAGTATTTTATAAAAATAAAGAAATATTCCCATGAGAAGTAAAAAATGAATGCACATTTCACAGAATATATTAAGTAATGGTGTAAGTCCAAACATAAGAAATAATTTAAAAGCACTTTGCAAAATTACATATTTAAATTTTATACATATAATATTGTAGCATATATGTATACGCTTTAGCGATATATAATTACTAGAAAAAAGAAACTGATAGAATAATTATTTTTTTCCTTTATGATTTCTGTAAAAATATTCATTAAAAATTTAAATAGAATAACAAATATTCAAAGTAAGAAAAAATTAAATTTAACAGTTACAAAGTACACTGCTGAAATGTTCTATTGGAATGAACCCACTCACTAAAATTTGAAAGTATATATCTTTTAAAGAATATATTTACCAAATTTTCAACTGAAAAAGAAAATTCATATTTGTATTCAAAACGTACACAAAGCGTTTCTTACGATATATAGCTCAAAAATTAAATAATTGCTATCAATAAGACATAAAATACTAAGTGGAATATGACAATATAATTCAACAGTTTTATTTTATAAAATAATTGAGAAACTCGGATGAAGAAAAGAGGCTCTATGTTTTTTTTTTATATTCCCTAAAACTTGCAAATATAAAAAATATATACTTATTTTAGTGTAACAGATTTTAGAATACCAATTAAAAAATATAGATTAAAATATTTTAAGGACTTAAATTCTTTGTTTTTCATAACAATCAAGAAATGCGTAGTTATAATATTTATTGATTTGAAAAATATAAAAATATAATTCGTTGCTTCAAGAATAAATATAAATACCAATTTTATGGATATTCATTATTTAGTTTACATTGTAAAGTACGTATATTGTTTTGGAATAAGTATGATTTATAAAAAATAAGTAATTTAAGTTAAACTCTTAACAGGAAAAGCTATGAACTAAAATAAATAATATTGAAGTCTTAAATTATGAAAGGGTTTGACATGAATGTCTATAAATACAAGTGAACAATTTCATGTAAATCATAAAAGTGAAATACGGAAATCCTAAGAAATAAGTTAAATATCTTTAGCATCACGAGCTTTATCCAGTTCGCGAATTTCGGGATTAAACAAAAGAATCCTTAAAGAAAATGCGTTTCTAATTATAAAATAAAAGCTAAGAAATGAATCTTCGTACCTATAATAAATTGATATAAATAAATGTTTCAATTTAGGGACGTCATACATTTAATCAAAAGTCTCCTTTCCTAAAACTTTAAGCTTTTCTAAAATTAAAGTAATGTTTTTACTTTATGAAACAGTTTTAAGTATAATTTTTTTTATCTGAGAACCTCGCGTGATTTTTTCACCTTGGGTACATTAGTAATAAAATCCGAAACAAATATGCTATAACTACTATGTCTTTTACAAAACATTAACCTTTATAATTCATACAAGAGAAGATTCTAGCTAAACTATTATCAACTTTTATCAACAATGAAAGTGAGGTATATAGATCTTTACAGCAAACATTTTTAATACCAGCAACACACATAAAATAGTCATTACAAAGATTGAATAAAATTAAGAGATATGTAGAAACTTGATTTTAGATACATTTAAACAATACAATAAAATCAATGTTATGAAAACTCAGTTAATACGTAACCGAATCAAAACTAACACATATTTTAAAAACAGTTTTACTATATTCATGCAAGTATATGTTTTGTTGAATATTCGTCTTTAACAAAAGTTTGAGTAGCAGTTTGGAGAGATGGTTTTAAAACTAAATATATTTTTGCTTTGAAAGCTTATGTACTCTCATAATTTAACAAGAAATTATTTTTCCTTTGCAAATCTCAGTCTAAAATGTAGAGTTCTTCTCAATAGATTTTTTTAAGTAGTATTCGAAACCAAAGAGTTAAAAGTTAACATCATTCCTTTAAATTTCATACAACTCTTTTAATATTAACATATTACAATGAAGCTTTGCATTGAAAAAGGTCTATTCATTTCTAAAGAAGTCCTATGTGAAACAACAGGTGTAATTTTTAAAGATATCTTTTTAGGAACGCATTTCTATACGATTCATAACATTAAATAAACAATAAATTGCTTATCAGTTACATTTTTCGAAATATATTAATTTAAAACTTAATAAAAATAATATATCATATGCGTAATGTTTAATGAAACAAATACTATTTTAATCTCCTGTTGGGACTTGTATGATATCTGAATTAACGATTCGAATCAGGTGTGTTGTGAAAGTTAATGCATGACAATTCATCTAAATTATCAATTTTGATAGTACCTTTCAACTTTTTTCATTTCATCAATAAAATGAAAACATCGAAATTCTTCAAGGATTGCATTTCAAAAACAAAATAAAAATGCAAAAAAAAAAAAAAAAAAAAAAACATAAGGTTTTATTAGAAACAGTCTAACAATCTATTTAATAAAAGTACCTAATATAGTAATATTTGTATTTTATTAGACATTCTTATTCCATTAGCATATTTTTTAACGTATTAAAAGATAAAAAAAAATGAAACAGTTATCATTTGAAATGCATTTAATACACAGAAATTTTTTTAAAAAACTTAATTATTCCAGTCATGTCAGACAAAAAACATTTGCACTACTTGAATAAAATAACTGTCTTATATCATTCTGAACAACAGTTGCAGCTATAAATTTTGGAATTAACTATCCTCATTTATTTTAAGAAAAACGAAATGACATTTTTAATTGATGTATATTGAAAATAAACGAACTAAATCAATGTTCGTCACATTTGAGTTCACAGTCCCCTATTTTATATCAAATACCCACCCCCTCCTTCATTATAACTCTTGATCGAAAAATGCTCAAACTATCGACTCACCTGTGATAGCCCTAAGGTGGTGATGCTTCTTGGAGTCCTAGGTTCAATTGTTATCTTCTCGTGCAAAGAGTCCAAACTGTTGACTCTTCTTGGAATCAAGCATTCAATATCAGCATCGCCTTCAGCGTCGCTGGAAGTAGGTAAATCAAGTCTGCTAGTCCCATGTGAGCGATGTTTATTTTGGTTGGCGTGCCATAGAGTGGTCAAGCGTTGGGCTCCAGCCCTGAAGGTTGTTACACTTAGTTTCATGGTGGCCGGTCGACCGCTCCCCAAGGGTCAGATGAGAGTTCCGTCATGATCCTTGTGAACTTCAACGGAAACTATCTGCTCGTGAACTCTTCTCGAATGTTCATTAGGAGTTGTCATTATGCCCATTAGATTTGGATTTATCAGATGTATAGATCAAATCAAGAAATTACTCTTGATTTAGACTGAAGAGATTAACAGATCATAACGGTAATAACTGTTCTTGAAGAAATATCAGTTATTTATAGCTTTTGACTAATCTCCTGAAGTCTTAAGCCATATAGTTTGCAAAGTTTCCTTTCCACTCTTCGTGGGCTAATTTATAAATATATTGAGAAATACAGATTCAACATTGAACAGCAATATATTTATGCAAGTTAATGGTTGATATATTTAGATATATATAAACAGTAAACAGTTAACATTGATACATATATTTACGATATTTATTCTAACTTTTCTTACAAAATATTTATAGCACATCCCATGTAATAGAAGTAAGCTTTCTTCTCAGATTCTGCAGAATCTTAAATTGTTCATTATATTCTGTGGCGAAACAAACAAGGATGTTATTCAAAATATTTACTTTGCAAGCTCGCAACAATAGCTCATTAACATCAGTCATTGACCATAAATTTCCTATTCTTTTGAGCTGTTACCTAATTGTATATAATCTTTTCTCAAATTTAACTTCAATAAATTTTCTTTTAAAATTTTGTGAAAACAGTTTCAAATATATTTCAACTGACAACTCGATACGTTAAACATTTATAGAATCAACATTATGTATATTTGAGATTTATTTCGATTAAAAGTAGTACATAACAATAACAACTCACTTTTAGAACGTTTTCAAATAATAAAATAAATATGAAAATTTTGTTTATTAATGTATTCCCTTTTTAAAATGCATCTTTGATCATTCATTACCACCAAATTTGTCTGTAAAATATACTTTTCAATCAGTTTTTGCATCGTCCTCATTAAAATCAGTGAAAAACATGTCAAACACGAATTTTTTAAGTAAGGTGAAAATGAGAAAACGAAACATGATCATCAAAAGGAATGAGCAAAAGAAGGCGGTGCAGCAAATGTCCATGATGACTGCTTGAAAAACAGTAATAAAACTTTTTAACAGCCTGCAATAAAGGAAAAAATATTTCAGTTACTTCTTTTTTCTCTCAATTTCGTGTCTTGTCCCAAGTAAATTCATATCGAAAATAAATTGCGACCAAGACTTGAGAGATAAAGAGGGAGGAGGAAAAAAGCATACTTTAAGGGGGAGGGTGACTGTAAGTGAAGCATACCTGGTGTATGATCGCTGTCTGTGAAGTACTCCCACGCCTCTTTCTGGGATGTCTGAAGCATCGATGGAGACTGCTGGGATGCGGTCCTGTTGCTCACAGTCTCCCAACGCAACTTCGAGCGTCGCTGGGTCGCTATGGTAACAGTCCACTTCCCGGATGCTTGTTCCAGCGATACAGGTGAGACGGGCTCTGATTCTTGGAAAGAAGCAATATGTTACGGTAGAAAGTGAACTTTGAAGCTCACTCTATTCTCATCTACTTTCAAATGGGGTGAGGAAGAGGAACAGAAAGTTCAGGAGGGATTCGCTGTTGTTGAATAAGTGACGCTTTGCGAGCTCTGCGAAGTGATTTAGAAAAAATGTCAACATGTCTCAACTACCTTTCTAACATTCCTTTTACTTTGTTTTCTCGAGATATTTTCCTTGAAAAATACTTCTTTATTTGATTTCTTACCATCAGTACAATAATATAATGAACGAACACTCTTGACCATTACAATGGCAGTTTAAAGTCCTATAAAAGTATTTTAATAAACAAGAAATATTGCGGAAGTGTTTATAATCTTTAAATCTGAGATACATCAAGCTTACTCAACTTCAGATGCATAATTAATATCTATCATTTCATATAGGAATATCACGTTTGTTTTCACAACAATTGAATCCTGAACGAAGAAAAATATCTTATTCGTAAAATATGTAGAGTAAAATGAATGTTTTACTCTACCGTTAGCAAAGCAATATTAGAAATGTTTTGAATTTTAATTATGTTTCTAATGATGTGATATTAGCACAATTAGTAATGACATTATTTTCTAATTATGAGCATTAATAAATATTAGAAGTATTGTACATATGAAGAGTAAAATTCTTAATTGATATTTAGCAGATATTGATATTTTCAGAGGAAGGACGCTGAAAGGAAAATAAAAACCAGCCCCTAATTTAAACATTGATTAGATTAATTGGTTTCATGGGAGCAATAAAGAACCAGCAAAATTACTTGAAATACTTCAAATAGAAAACTGTACAGATATTTAAAATAATATTTGCTTTTTTTTAATATTAGTTATAATTTTGAACCTTTTAGTTATTTTTTGGAATATATCGTAACCACTTAATATAAAGAATATAAATCATATAAGCTACATATTACCTCTTTGAACATTTTTAAAGGCATAAAAATCCAACAATTGACAAAATAGCTATTCTTGAAAATGTTTCAATCATGTGTGATATAAATATTACCTTTTATGAATAATAAGTTGGCTGTAGCTCAAAAGTTCAAAACATTTATTGCGTGTTTTGATAAAGACAAAACTAAGTGTGGATTCAAAGTCATGAATAAAAAAAGTAAGGAGGGAAATAAGTTATTTATATTTATTTAGCTTTCATGGTTATACAAACTCTAATTGCATCCATCTGCATTGAAGTTATTTAGTTCGAGATTTAGGCAATGATATTTTAAGCTTAAGAAACCAAATATACACTTAAGACTGTTTAAGGCACTAAATTTAGTAAAATACTAGCATAATATTGTACAAAAGTACTCAATTAGTTTAATTACGTAGTTATTAAATTAATAGTACGCAATTAACAATATTTTTGTACGAGAATACATTTAATATTAACATTTGAGAGAAAACTGACAAGAGAAAATTATTTCTAATAGCTTAAAGTTTATAACTATGTTTGTGGTACTTTCCTATTATAGAATCTACATATTACCTTAAAAATTATAAAGTCCACTTTTAGTTATGCTTTAATATTATAAATTTATCACGCTGTTTTCAATTTTATTCATTATTATAAATAATATATAATATAAAAACATTTATTTCTCTTGTATTTTTATCAATGTCAAACATAACAAACATCAGGCTTTATTAAATTTTTTTGTCTACTAGATTTTAAAAAAAATCAGACACATATTATAAATGCTTATATGCATTACTTTGTATACTTAATATAACTGTAACAAAAATTATCACCATTATATTATAAATGATCGGGTTATCTTTATTATCAGAATGATTTTAGAAAATTTCAAATGAAAGTGTAAGTTTTAAAAATAGAAAACTAAATATTATAAATAAGTTTTGCTTAGCAAAAGAAAATATTTGGTGCTATATAAAATATTAATAATTTTCATTTTAATCTGTTCATGGCTTTTCATTTTATGCCACCTATTGAAAAAAATAAGTATCGTCATTTTACATTTTGTTCAATGAAATCCAAAAATATTTCAAGGGTTCCTTTAATCAATATTTTATAGAACGTTATTAAAATTTATTTGCGTGTTTTTAAAAGATATCATAGAAATTTATCTAACACTGTTGAAGTTTAGGTTTAAAATGTGCTTTAAGAAGATAGCTAATAAATCTCAGTTTAAAAGGAAAAACATTATTCCAGGATTATTGCTTAAATTTTAAATTAGTAAATTATCTAATTTGAAATTAAGTTTCTCTTTCCCTTATTGATACACATATTGTAAGATGTACACTAGTTTTTAAAAAAATAAGTAAAAATTACAAAAATTTAGATGACGAGTCATTGTAAGTTATAAATAACATGCAAATGAAATACCTGTCACTATCAAGATATTTTAGCATATCTATAAAATGAACAAATTGAGTGTATCAATTTGTTATAAGAAAATAATCTTCATTAAGAAGAATGATCATCCCTAGAAGTAATACATTACAGTTAACAATGTGTGATACAGTCAATTATGTCATTTACAAGTTCGCAGGGAAGTGAGAGGCATTGCTCTTGCGAACCAGTTGTATGCTTGGCAATGGTCTTAGGAGGAGGTTGGAGATCACTAACAGACCTTTCTAAAGCATCCCAAACATTTTCAATGAGATTAAATTTGAAGAAGAGAATGTGCTACAATGTGAGACCTATGCGGTCCTGTACTGTGCTATTGCCTGAATTCATTAATTATTATACCGGCATAAGGATATACATAAGCATCAAGGATGACATCTCTACAAACATGAGTATTCTCGGGTTTCAAGGGGGGTAGATATGGAAATCTACGAGGGTGTGGGTGTTAAATAACGGAACTGACGCTGTGAAACATTTTATTTTGATTGCATACATATTTACTTAATATCACCTTCAATATGCACTACTACTCTTTCCCTACAAAGCTCCATGAGAATCTTCCATTGTTCGAAACAGTGCTGGAAGTCTTTATCTGTGAGCTCCTGAAGGAGCTCACAGATGATCCTTCTTCCTCTTTCTCTTTCACAGCTTCAATGACTCAAATCTTGTTCCAGTCTTATAGATTTCATCTTAGGAAACAGAAAGACGTCGCATGACGCAAGGCGGAGGTCTTAAATCTGAGATACTGTACTTGGCTAGAAACCCCTTGACATCAATTTGGAACGATTTGTCCTTCCACAATTCGGTTGTTTTTCCCTTATTCTTTCAAGGAACTTAGCAAGAACGTGAAGGTAGTAATGTTGATTAATTGTTCGAACTTAAGGAACCCAGTGAAAGTACATAATCTCATGAATATTGAAAAAAAAAAAAACAATCATTATTATTTTGAATTTTGATTTGATCATTCCAATTTTTTTGGCTCTCGGTGAAGATGTGACCTTACAGTGCATGGATTAGCGCTTCGTTTCAAGATCATAAGTAAAACTCCAGGATTCGTCTCACACCATTATCAGTTCCAATAAATATGGGTCATTATCAATGGCATTCCAAATGTGAGTACAAACATTTTTACGAGCTTCTTGCTCTTCAAATGTGAGAATTTTAGACACAATTTTGGCACAAATATTTTGCATGTTAAAACTATTATTTATATTTCTCCGTACGGATTCTTTGTCAATTCTTGTAGTCTTCGCAACCGTACTAATACTTAACCGATGGTCAGATGAAACAGGATTACTGATTTTCTCGATATTGTCATCGGCTTTGACGTAGAAGAGTGACACGAACATGAATCATCTTCAACGTCTCCTCGGCCATCTAGAAAATGCTTAAACCACTCAAAACTATTTGAAGGCATATGCAATAGTTAATTATAAGTTCAAGTAGCAATGTTTCTAAGTTTCATATGAAATTTCACATTAATTGTCCGCATTATTGTTACACTTATCCTTTTCCCTACAAAACAAACAAATAACTCTAATGCGAATGAAGGCAATGATGATACGAATTTGTTTAAAGAGGCAAGAAGCCCTGCATTCGAAAGAGAAAGCTTTACGCTAAACAGCAGTCGGCTACTGACGTTTAGTTCATGCGCCCATCTTCTGTAGTAGTTTCAGTCTCGTTATTTATTATACACGCAATCAAAAACGCCCACCCAAAGTTTCCACCACAAACTCAAACATTGCATCCTTATGTGAATTTTTTTCACAATTGTTCTGTGTATGATAAAGTATTCCATTTTCTTTCTAAATAAAAATTTGCCTATTAACACCATTTAGGTTAAAATTGGACTTATCCGGGAAGAAAAAAAAGCACCTATTTCCCACCAATCCATTGAACATGTCAACATTAAGCGTTCTCTCCTATGACAATGGGAGATGCACAGAAATGGCTAGTCTCCTCTCTTGAAGATCCCATTTGTGAAGCTTTTTACGCACGGAAGACGTCAGCACCAGCCTTCCGATGGCTTCAGCAAGGGAGGCTCTAAATTTGAGTTCAGGTTGCAGTTCTATTCCTTCGCTCGCATAACTTCAAATATCGGTTTTCGGTGCTTGTTGTAGCATTTGACCGTACTTGGATGCTTTTTTCGGATGTCTAATTAACAGTTCGAAATTGTTGCCAAAATCTGTGAACCTTAAATAGAGTAACATTTCAGCATCTGACCTCCTCTTCGTTTTGACCTCTAGTATTTCTCTTGTTTCACGCAGTTCTGGTAAATGTAGCACTGAGTATCTTAAGACGAATTGGTTATCGATATTTCTTACTTACTATCACATCAATATCGGCTACTACACTCTCTAGAATGCATTTTACTGCTTATCAACTATAGCACATTCCAGTTGCCATCATTGTGTCAATTTGATTTTAATAATTTGTCATTTCATTCCAGATATTTTATTTTATATCATACTCAAATTAAATACATATTTGTTTATTTTTTAACGAGTAAATGCTATTTTTGTAATTTTCAATTAATTTTTTAAAACGTTCCGTATAAAAAGACTCAATTCTTGTAAGTTACTATACATCAGATTTGTGCATTTTTCCCTGCGGTATAAGACTATTCAGGAAACTAATTATTGATGTTTAATGCATGCAATAAAACTTTCAAATGTGTTAGGTACTAAGAGAATAAAAGATACATTTAAAGAGTAGGATTTCTAAAATTTTAAAATCACTTAAGGTATAAATATATATCTTATAATTTAAACTCTTTTAAATATTAAATTAATTATTCTTATTTCCAAAAACTTTTCCTGGGTGCGCACTGTCCAACAAGGAGGATAATGGGAAAAATGTTTTCACAAATATTCAAGCAATGATGAAGCACAAGTACAATTTACTTATACCAATAACTCAATCAATTCCCTTGTAATAAGGGATATATATATATATATATATATATATATATATATATATATATATATATATATATATATATATATATATATATATATTAGTTTATACCGTGGATTATCTCCAAAGTAATACTCTACACTTCAAAGGCAAACTCCGACAGATTCCGGTAGATTCACTAATCTAAGTAGTACTGCGTATTTCTAACTGTCCCGGCAAGGTATAGGATCATTGGGAAAACTCAGGAAGATTTCACAACTTTCATCTTAATACTCCTCTCCTCTTGAACTCCTCGAGAGAAAGGGAGCGAGAACCTTCATTTGATTGTCAAAGTCAATAAGTTTGTCATTAAGGTCAGGAAGTCATTTCTTAAGCCTTCGTCATAATCCGACAAAGCCTCTGCTAATGGCTCTTTCCTACGATAAAAAATACATGTAATCATGTGACCTAAGATAAAATAAGACCTTTATTAGCATGTAGGAATTTATTATTATTGAGGAACATTTTATACAAACAGATTCACTAAAAACACATGGTTGACGGTAGTGGACAACACAAAAAACGCGAACAAATAAAAGTGAAGAGAATAAATATATGAGGTATTTACTGGTTATCTTATCTTATCATATACAATGAAGTGTCAGTGAGTTAGGATAGTTAGTTGATAACAAGTTGGGCCTCCTCTGCCCTTGATAACGGCTGCCATACTACGATGAATTGTCTATCTTGATTTCAGCGTGTGGCATTTCAGGGTAGAATTATATGCAAGAAATTTCCAAAGAATTCTCCTATTTAAGCTATTATTGGATATGTTATTCAACATATTATCCATATAGTGTGAATTTATAGCATTAAGCTGCTTCCCTTATGATAGTTACTTCTACTAAATGAATATTTAAAAATAGGTGTGGGAGATCCGAAATGGCTTAAGACCAAGATAATTTAAAGTCCTCGTGAGACGATTGCACTAAGAAATCATTACACACTGCACAAACATATACTTTTAGCCAAAATGGGAGAAACCGTTTTAAAATTATTTTTCTATTATGATGGTTCATAACAAATATTTTTTATGTACAATATAATAAAATTTATATATCGATGGAAAGATGACTTACAACATCCAACAATTAATGCATTGCCTTTTTCAAGAAAGTTTTATTAGGACAGCACTTAGTAAGAGGAAAATTGACACATAGAAAAAATAAGAAATTTAAATTTTGTTGGGAATTTTTAGTCTCAATTATCAGTCTCAATAATCAATTATTTTCGAAACAGCTTCTCACGGAATGAGCCCAATTTTCTAGTTCTGGGGCGGTTACTGTATGAAACAAGTTTTGATTTATTGCTTCAATTAATTCGAATTTGTTCCCAGGATATTATGACTAACCAATTTATTCAGTCGAAAACTTAGAATTTTCTTTGAATTAAGGTTTGTGCTATTCCTAAGGAAATCCAGCACAGGAATATGATTGTCTTCAAATCACTTTTACACCCAACAACTACATGATCTGTAGCATAAACCTGTTGAAACTTATGACATGTATTCTTTGAAAAGATCCTTAGTTGAAGGCTTCAACTTTTTCTCAAGCATTTCCTTTACTTATGTTTTAAGCATTCAAATTACCATTAATCACACCAATTCCGCCAACACTTTTTGTTGACATAATCACCTAAATCATAATACTAAGTACATGTTCTACGGTCAGTGTTATGTAATAAGGATATAAATCTTCTCCACTTCTTATCCTTAAATATATTATGCCATCCCTATTAAATAGAGGAATTCTCGTTTCATAAATCCAAATAACATTTTTCCATTTTTCATTGTTTTCAAATCCAATCAACAGATATTTTAGTTCCGAATAATATTTTGACTCTTTGCTTGAGAGATAAAGCTGATTTTTCGTGGAATTCTTGCATTAATTAATATGGTAGTCTACTTTGAATTCTCGGTAGTCTGCTTCAAACAGATTTTGTGACTAGCTTCACCTTGTATTCTACTATCTCATTTTGTAAATGAGCTTCTTATATCTCAGTATCCTAATTGAAATATCATCACTTGCAGTTGTGCACCTTTTGTAATAATTGTTGCTTGCATCCGCAAAATTTTAGAAATAAGACCTTTAGATTTGTCTCCACCATTTGATTTTTTACTTTCGAAATAAATGTAGCCTTCGTGAAATCTTAAATCACTGTCTGAATGACCAGTCAATTCTTTGATCCATTTATTTAAATTTATTATGATTTATCTCACTTACTGAAAAAAAAAGACTTTCATTTCACTAAATTAATGTACATATACACAATAAGCAATTAGCTAACTTGGAAGTAATAATTTAACACTTTAACAGAATCTTACTATGACATACTTGGCTCATAGTACGATTCTTCATTAAACTGTCCCCAAACTGAATTCATAACATTTGCATCATAAAGGTACTTTTCCTTCGTTCAAATGCAGAAAATGTACCTAAACAAGTTGTATTTCATTTTCCTCATTACTGTGTTAATACTTAGGTTAGATTAAATATAATCGAACAATCAGTACTGCCTTACAATATTTATTGAATTATCTTTCCGTTGGTACATAACTCGATGATATTACTAAAAAAAGAGAAATGAAGAGCCAAAAAACTTAAAATTCGAGGGGTTACCACACCTTTGACTATTTATATATATATATATATATATATATATATATACCCTGCCACCGATGTTTTAATATTACACGGTAGTAAGGAATAACTAGAAATCGCAGGCTCGTGGCTCATTAGTAGTAATTTTAATACGAAAACATATTTACTGCGTCACAGTCGGTAACTTCTCATCCATCAACTTTAATGACCAACATTTTTAGTCTCAGATTTTGAGAAGCAATTTTAAAAATCGGTGATTGTAAAGAGAGCAAGTATATAGCGATAAGAAAAAGCAATCCGCAAGAAATTAAGAGCAGGTACTTAACGATGATATACAATTAATCGGCAATCTTATAACAGCACTGGATTAGAATTGCATATTTAAACAATGTGCACAGTTCTGAAATATGAAGGACAAATGGTATCATCAGCATCTACAAACACGACGATTTTTGCATCAAAAAGTACCCTTTCCAGGAGCAATGGTATAACCAATGAAAAAACTACTTTTTCATTTGGATTGATGATGAAGATGCTATTAAGTCTAGCAATCGTAATGAAAAAGTGAAAACCATATGAGGATCAAATGGCATTACCAATGTATTTTCTATAAAAGACTTAACCCTTTCAACGGGAATTATGCATCCACTCACTGAAAATGATTTAAATTTTGATAGAAACTCAAAGGTTAGACGAAGCGTCATTGGTGCGATGTCTTGCTATCAACAACCGCCAGCTGAACGAAACATGAAAAAGTAGAAGACGTTAGATGACTTCTTCACGGACACACAAATGTCAAATGAGGAAGTTATATTTCTCACCAAAAGCATAACTTTTTTACCAGTTCATTTGAACTTCACAAGTGTTTTAAAACTAAAAAATGGATATTAGCAATAAATAAATGTACAGTTGATGTAATAAATAGTATTAAATAATAAATGCTACAGAAAAACACTAACAGATTTTCACACACACATAATCTCTATACTGCTTTACTTATTGTCATTACTTATGAATTAAGATTCTGCTTCACTTAGCGCTGGAACTGAATTGGAATGTATCTCCTGCGTTAAGAGGATTAATACTGAGTGACCACTGAAGTCCTGCCCTACGCTCTTAAGAATTGCGATAGCTATTGCCTTAAATGTGGTGCTTAGGAGTAGTAAAGTGGTTATGCTCCACGTGATGAGATCAGATACAGCCTAATCGGGTGTTAAATAACCGAGTTAGAGATATTTTATCAAAAACAGTAAGATGTATGGAAGACCTGCAGATAACAAAGTTATAAAGATTTCTCAATTTAGTACGAAAAAACATCTTGCAAACAAAAATGATTGAGCGTAGACTATACGTTTGTTTGGTATCGATTTCCCAAACTTAATAAATGATGACTGTAGGAGCCGAACTGCTTTCGATCAAAAACCGGGGTGGAACTGTTGTTTAATGGTGCAGCATATAGCACATAACTACTTGACTATACCTAGGATTACGTTTAAGCAAAGACTATCGTCATTCTCGAGTCAAGATGGGAGTTCAGGACTTCAGTGTGGGGGGCTACCTGTATACACACACATCAATGCATATATATCATGATTATCGCCTTCATGGATAGAGTGAGGGACATGTCAGATCCACAATAGAACACAAAGGCATTGAAACAATTTTGATGTTTAGAAAAATTGCTACTGACGATGATTTTACTGAATAATTTTTAATTATTATTTTAAGATTTTGTTTAAATCCCGTTATTTTATTTATTACTGAATAAGTTCACTCTTACTTTTGTCGATTTTATTTTTGACTGTGTTCTGTCATTTCTATTTCCTCAATAGAGATCACATAAGCAATCTGAAGTTATACATCAAAGATGATGAGTACTGATGCAATTTATGCTTTTTAATTTTATAAATTGGGGCATACAGAATAGGAAAAATACATACCAATCATCGTTTCACCTGAAGTAGATTTGTATTATATTGTGTCAAATTTAGACAAAGAACGTATTTTTATGATTCATGAGTTTCTAGTTGCAATTTGGAATTGTTTCTCACATCTTCCTCGTTACTAAGATGGGCATATATATATATGCAAGTTGTATTGTTATATATATTTACAACTTGTATACATATACAACTTGCATATATATGTACAAATTGTATATATATATATATATATATATATATATATATATATATATATATATACCACTAGCATATATATATATATGTATGTACAACTTGTATATATACATATGCAAGTTGCATATATATATATATGCAAGTTGTATTGTTACTAGTAAGCTTTCTTATTCGCTTATATTGTTTTTAATCTTTTTAGTTTCTTATATAATAACGACGCTTTGTTTTAAATGATTTATCTATTAATCATTTATATAATTATAACGGTATTTTCCGTTACAGCATCTTAATTTTCTTGGTTTCTTTCATGCATACATTTTTGCGCTATCCTTAACCATTAAATATTGTAAATTAACATGTTAACGAGTTTCTGAGACGAGGATCTATTTAGAATGTCTGGATTTTGAAACTCTGTACGACTGAGTTAATCATGTTGAGTAAATGTTAATGTAAGTATGAGAAACTTCAATACTTTTGAGTTAAAAAAAATACTGTTTGCTGAGTTTGCTTATAGCGTTAATGAGTCAATAAAAGTTCCCGAATCGACATCATATTTAAAAATCACCATACAAAATAACAGAAATTATATAATGGAATCTGAGTCTGAAAACCTGATAAATGTTACAATTCAGAACACCAAGAATCTAATAATATGCAAGAAACTTTAATTTAAGAAGGCAGTTATACAAAAAAATTCCTAAGTTAACATCTGATTATTTAAGAAATTTATCTTAACCAGCAATTTTAGATTCCTCGGTGTATTTATTGTTTTCTTATGGTTTAGATATTGAAATGATTTAAATATGAGCAGTTTGATAATTTTTTTATAATTTTCCACTATATTTTATACATTTTCCTTATTCTATCCCTAATATATATACATATGTTTCCTCTCTTTGTAAATTATTAATGATAAGTGTATGCATTTGCTAACAAACACTTTTTTTACAAACGTTATTTAAATGATTTTTTCTAATATTTACTTCAATAATTCTGCTGAGATTACAGCATGTAATTTAACGTGTAGTAAGGTACGCATTTTTGACGTGTGTAGCTGGGCTTAAAGATACATCCTTCTACTGCATGATGCTTTGAATAAAACAATTCATGTTATTTGCAAGACCAGTGTATTAGTTGCAAGCCCTCGCTGAATGACATCGGTCAGCATGAGCTAGGAAAAAAAATAATTAACACTTATCTGTGGAATAGGTGAAAATTATACCCAGCATACCTTTTTGTGTTAAAACCTTTTTATTAGTTTTATTTCGAGTGTTTTTATTTCGAATTTTTTATTATTATGCATTTTCCTGGTAAACATAAAAGTACATTTTTGAACTTTATTTATTTTAATGATATCATTGAATTTATTTACTACTACATTGATGTATTTTTGTAAGCCTACAGAATTATGGAAAAAAGAGAAATCTGCCACATATGTTAGCCAACAACTTTTCCAAAAATTTGTTTTCCCGAAAAAATATATTCATCGTATTATTACGTGGCAAATTAGTTACATATTCATAATTTAACTTACCACTACATCATCTGACCGTGGTTTAAAATAACGAATGATATGGAAGCTTTTCTATAAATTGATTAATAATTATCTTAAAATATGAGCTTAGGCCAAAGTGAATAGTATAGTAGGAGAAAAGAGATCCAATGACAGATAAGAATCGAATAGAATAAGAATGACTGATCACTCAAAAATCATCATTTGGTGCATTCATTTTGTGCATTATATTTATTTGGTGCATTCATTATTATGTATGATGAAATAAGCAGAATTGAAGTTAACAATTAAATATTTTTATATTCCTGGGAGGTTGATAGGTAGTAACCCCATGTAGATATTGGTAAAAAGCCCAACATGCTGTGCGAGGAGGTGTATTTGTGTCTTCAAAATATGGTTGTTGAGTATCTGATGAAATAAAGTCTGTAGCATTTGTGTGAGTGAGTGTGTAAATTAATTCTTGGAGAATTTATTTAAATGTATCACACGGAAGAGCGCAGAGTCTTAAGAAAGATAAGGAAATTGCCCCTTTCCCTACCGAAAGAGCTTATCACTTTCCTGAGCATCAAGTGTGCAATGAACCTCTATGGGTCTCTCAACAGTAAATTAAAAGTGAGCAAGAGGGACCAACCCAAATAAAAACACCCTATTCCATAATCTTGGAGATTACGCATTACGTGGATGATGAGAGTTAGACTCGAACACTTCAGGTGTTTGAGTCAACAAAAGCTTGCTTATATTTTCATACATGGTGTCATTTATCTCTGATCCACCTCAAAGCTAGACAAGAGAGATTAGAAGCAGCAACAGCCCTGCATTATGTTGATGAATTTGTTAATAAGAATTCAGAAAAGGAAGTACTTAATTTTTATAACACATCTGAAAATGAGTGGTTAGTACTGTATATATATTACTAACATATGCTTATTTACTCAAATAATAAGAGATCTTTTGCTACTTTTAATATACTTTAGAAAGAAAAATTATACTTGCTCGAATTTTATTTTTTCTAGTATTACAAAGAAAAAAAATCCTTTTGATTATGAACAAATAAGATCATACTTTGATAATGTTGATTATATATCAATAAAGAATTTCTCCTTTACCCAAATAGCTTCGAAATTAGTTACAAGACAGCATATTACCAAAACATAAAAATACCGAACAACCAAAAGAAAAACTGTTAAGAATTTTCGTTGTAGCAAACATGAAATGTAACTTTAAAAAAATGCATGACGTAAAGGCAGTCAAGCAATAAGAGATCTCAAACTCTCAGTTTTCATATTATAATTTGTATACGAAAAAGAGCGCAATTAGCAAGAAATAATGAAATTTTTATATGCCTCATAAATTAAAGTATGACAAAACATAAAAAGTTATTAATATTTAAATACATATTAAATAACTTTTAATTTTGTATCCTGTTTTTAATATGTATTATACTTGATTAAATTTCAGTGTGGTTATTTTATTAAATATAGTTAACTTTCAATAAACTGATAAAATAATTAATATTAGAAAGGAATGTGTAGAAAAAGTAATCATAACACTATATTTGGTATTTAATCCCACTCAATAATTATTGTACCTTAGATAATTGCATCATATGTTGTATAAAAACTATATTAAAAAAATGACTTTGTGAAAAAATACAAGTTTATACTCATAAGATATTCCAAATTCTTTAGATTCTTCGTCTTTTCAATTTCGACATACTTTCAAAAGCGAATTAAATATAAACAAAAAAGATTTTGTGATTTTGACAAATTTTTGTTTAGGAGAGGTAACATAAGATGAAAATAAATAGTGATATTCAAAATCGTTTGGAGCAAATATGAAAGTAAATAATGAAAAAATTGAAAGCAACAATGCATATAAGAAAATATAGAGAAACATTATTTGATCGCAATATATTTTTTTCTAAAATATGCGTGAGCAGGATATTTTCGTAAGGAGAACGAAAATTCGTTTGAAGAAGAGAATATATATTTCTTAAAAATAGGAAATTCTTATATGCTCTAATGTCCTAATTATCGTATTTTCAGATTAATGAAATATATATTTAAATAATCATTTTGTATAGTTCTTAATAATTAAGAATGAATTTTTAAATCAGTTTATAAAACTTTTAAATTTTATTTGATTTTTAAGTAACTTTAAATACTTTCACCCTTTACTTGTAACTTAAATTATGAACACTAAATTCCCTCCCCTCTTTTTCCTGTTTGGTAAATTTATGCATTCGAGAACATTCGCCTCAATATTTTTAATTGTTGTAAAACATTTGCAGGATTCTAGAAAAATGAAAAAAATTATAATATCTTTACTAAACTGCAAAACTATTTACTAGTAGTCATATTTTGATGATATCAATCTTTTGGGATCATTTTATCAAATTTTTTTGGCAACGCACTGGTTATCTTGAGCAATGTTTGAAGATTTTATAATTTGTGTCTTTTAATTTTTGTAAATGTGTATAAATTTTATTATTGATTACATTTGCTGATTCAAAAGTTTTGTACATTTACAAAAATGGAGGAAAATCCTTTTTTTATTCAAAGAAATAAAATTTTGAACTGGAACTTTCTTTTCCATCTGGTTAATGATTAATTTTGATTTTTCCACAAATAAATTACAAATATATTTTTCAGATGATGGTACAGGCTATCGATATACAGAATATTATTGATGTAATGTATTTGAATATGGAGCAGAAAACCGATTTAGAACATGTTGATTGTTAATTTTCAGCAGCGGCATTTAAATGATACTCGTAATTTTATAATGAAAAATCCATTGCCAGTGAAAGGTCAGTTTCATAAGAAATACATTTAAATAAAAAAAAATTATCACTCACTTTACATGTGCAAGTTTTCTGAATTTTTTATAAAATATTTAAATTTGTTTCTAATTTTTGTATTTTTTGTTATGTTACATTATTAGAGAAACGAGAAAATTCAAAGGTAATTACGTGACTAAAATAATAAACGTTTTGAGATCACTTGCGCAAGAATTTTCTACCAATTTCTCTCCTACAAAATATAATGTTTGTTATCATGCAAGTTAAATTTTTTAATCACGTAGCATCATGCTTAATTACTGAAAGCTTTTGTTAAGTCGGGGACTTCACATTGTATGATATGTAAAATGCTATAATTACCTATATATGGATACTTATATATTAAAAATTGTTTATTTTTCCCATGATGTTAATTCTAAATATAATTGAAGAGAAAATGCATCATCGTACTAAAACAAACAAACCATAAGTGCTGTAGAAAAATACAAACAATAACATGAACCAAAAGGAAGAACATTTACGAGTAAAGAATAAAAATGCATGAATTAAGATACTTTTAATACAGTTTTTTGTTTAACATAAAAGCTAAGTTTGCGTAAGATGTTTTCATGAATACATGAAATAAGATACTTTTTATTTGCATTATTTACTTCAGCAAAAAAGCAAAGTTTCTGTATGCTTTTTTGAATGCTGTATATAATTGATGGATAAATAGTTTTAAAAGGAAACGAGGAATGTGTTACTTTCTTTCTAAGAACTGTTATTAACAATCATAAAAATAAAATATTATATGAAAATAGTTTAATAACTTGTTTAAAAAGAGAAACAAGTTTTGATTCAAGCAAGCTGGATATAATTTTAACACATTGTCATTTTAATACGTTTTAACATACATTTTCTTAATTGCGTCGTCTAAAATGTTTGATATACTTCTTGAGAATTCACTGTAAAATTATAAAGAACAAAATTAAAAGAATATGTTAAGAGAAGGAAATATCATTTGTGTATTGAATCTATTTTGTCTTAATTCATATTTCTCTAAATGAAGCTAAGATATTAAATAAAATGAATCTTAAACCATTTAATTAAACTCAATTATATAAGTTTTAAATATTCTATAAATTAGACATCATCGCAGACTTAAATTCAGGCAAAGAAAATTTTTTAAAACTAATAAGAGTGCCTGAAATCTTTTTAAACTTTTTTTATCAGTAAGAAATGACCCGCAAAAAATTTCTAAATAGTGATTTGATCCCAATTTGTTTTATTTTAAAATGAGTGAAATTATGATCGATTTGGAAAGATCGTTTTCTTGGGTGATTTTTTCGTGTAAACTTTTGAAGGTTTTTACATCTATTCATTTACTGGTTCATTGTAGAACAATGTAATTGATATATATATATATATATATATATATATATATATATATATATATATATATTGATTCTATAATATTAATATATATCTATAAATATACATATCAATATTATAGAATATTGTCTCCACTTTAAGAAAATTGGAACAATAATCAAATAAATAAATAAATATATATATATATATATATATATTTGTTGTAGGATTACGATTCTGTTTTGAATTAATCACTTGATAATGCTATCCGATTGAATTTCTTACTACAAATCAATACATTCAGCTAAGCGCTCGAAGTTCTTACAATAGTAGTTGCTTCATTGATAATTCTACTCATTTCAAAATACCCCTACTTATATTTCACACATACTAAAACTAAACATCAGTGAAATATTCGTTTAGTATTTTCTCCCTTTTCTGAAACAACCCCCCGTGCAGTACATTTGTTAAGACATAGACTTTCTAATGTTTTGACTTGGGTTCGCTTCAGCATTTCATTTTTTTTTTTTTTGCTCTCGCGTTGCATTTATTTTTTTTTATTTATTTCGAATTATTTAAAACCTCTTCTTTTTTCTAAATATCTTTTTATGGATTTTTTTATTATAATTTCCTTTAATATTTTTAAAATACTTTCTTGATTAATAAGTGATACGTCTCAAAATTACTATTCTCCCCCACCTGAGAGTTTCATATATTGTCTTAAGAAAATTAAATTCATTTCATGTTGTTAATTATTTGTTTGATTTTTGGCCAATTTTTAAAAATAAAGTCGAAATTTGTTAGTTTTTGATGTTTTTGAAATGTTTGAATCGTTTCATTCAAACTTTATTCATCTAAACAACAAGATATTTATACAGTATGCGGAAAGAACATTGTCTCCACCATAAAAAAATTAGAACAAAATGTTTGTTGGTAGATTTTATACGAAATTTTAACACAACACCTATCAAACTTAGATTTTCAATGATGTCACAGTCTATGCTTCTGATAAATTTGTTTTTCAGAATTCCTTATATTTATTCATCTGTTTGATGCCAATATAAGAGTAATTTTATATAATAATTTATGCTAAACCACTTTTACCAAAGTTTTTTATGCTGATTTTTAATTTAAATATTAACTCGCGTTAAGAATACCTTCCGTGCACAGAACACACAAAGGTTTCATCTCTATTAACTGTTATACATGAATATTTATGTACTATATTTTTAACGTTGATTTATTCCTTTTTATCACATCAATTTTGTCTTTCTGAATTTATCGTTAAATTATTTTCATAATAGTTATTATTTTTCAGGTTTTGAATCATTAATTTCATTCGTATGAATATCTGTTTCTGCATATTTTTCTTAAAATGATTGTTACCTTGATTATTTTAATTTTTAAATAATCGATACATTATTTTGGTTTTATTTGTAAGCGTATTCTTCTATTTTATTTTTCAATTCAGTTCACAAAATGTATTGCAATATTTTCATCTGTTACTTAACGTTACTTTTATTTATAATAATATGCATTATTGAACTTTAATTTCTGTTCAACTTGATGCAACATTTCATAATTAGTTACAGCCTTGTTTGAAACTATCAGTGATTATTATTTTATAAGTTACAATTGTGCAACTTTCAATAACTGAAATTCATCTATCCCTTACCATCTAACGTTAATTATTCACTTTTATCACCTCAACTAGAAAAACAGATTCTGATTTGATGCAGACAAAAGGGAAAAAAGGAGAATCACGTCAGATCTCAAGAGATACACTGCTATGAAAACTTCTCTAATTTGCAAAGCTTAAACTTATGTAAAATAGCCATATCTGTAAATATATTTCTATACAGTAATAAAAGTTGTAAAACCTTTATTACTGTATGGAATTCAGTTTCTGGATTAACTAGAACCCACCATGGCAAATTTTCACATTTGGTGTCATAGAAACAGAGTCGCCTCAAATCAACAAATGAATCACCCTAGAAGAACAAGAACTGGTTTTTGTGATTGATTAACATTTTAAAGAAATCCGCCAATTCAATCATTTCGCTATGGGCACCTCAGTAAAATTAAAGTTATGTGTAAAGTTATAAGAGAAGCATTCATCAGAATAACCGTTCTGTTGAAAATACCATAATCTGAACTAATATTGAAGATGCAAAAGAACTTTTTACGCTGATATCTGAACGATTGAATGAATGAATCAATTTAAATAAACATAATAAATTAATTATACCAGAAGCTAACACAGAATCAAAAATCGGAAGATCTTTACGGAATTGATTACAAAATGGAAATTTAGATGTTCTAAATTTATATAAGAAGAAAGAAATATAGATTCCCACACTTCAAATATTTCTGCTGATGTGTATACAAAATAATTCAGTTATTAGATTAAATAGTTGTCCAAGTAGTTGCTTGAGATTACTCATAATATATAGGGATTTGTTTTATGATTAAAATCCTAGAATATTTATCCTTCTTAAGTTCATTTAAAGCTACTAACAATAAAAATGAAAGTTTGTATAAAATAAATAAATTTAATCAGTTAAAAAGTTTACTTGTTGGCTCTGCATTGCAAAATATAGAAGGAATATTTTTTGTCATGTGAAAAATATGACGAAACTATTGAATGATTACAAGAGTGTTTGGACAGGAAATATTTAATTACAAATACACACATGAATAAACTCCTAAATTTAAAACCAGTAAGAAATTCAAAATGATTTGTATAGCTTAAGAAAATAGTTCAACATATGTGGCGTACAAGTGAGGTCATTAAATTCTTTAAAACTGTAAACCGATTAATATAGTGATTTGTCATTTCCATTATTAATGAGGATCATCCTTAAAGATATAGCTTAGACTTTATGAGGAAAAGAGATAATAATGATGCCTGAAATATAGATGAACTAATGAATTTTCTAAAAATAGAAATCGAAAGCCGTGAAAGAATGATCGAATTTAATGTTTTCAGTTCGCATTCTCTGGAACTCATACTGTATGGAGCAACTAGCTGATAAAAGTGATAAATTCTACAACTTTGGTTTTAAATTAACAAAAAAATGTAAATACAATTCAGTTAGAGAATAAATGCATTTTCTGAGTTTTGCATCATCCATTAGATATCTGTCGTCTTGAAGAGAAAGAGTAGTAAAGAACGGATGCTGTGTTATTTGTCTCACACCGAAGCATTTAATCAGCCATGCCATATTACTATACAATATTTGCATTGTCGAGACGATTGAATTTGTTCCCAAGGGATTGAGAGTTTGAAAACTCGAAAAAAAAAAAGAGATTTTTTTTTCTTCAAATGCATTGCGAAGAAATACATTTCGCAGACACTTTTTTTTTTTTATTTTAAATAGTTTGCATTAATAGAGTAATTTATTATATTACGTGATATCTATTACAAAAACCTCTTTATTGACTATTAAAAAAATCAATATTAAAATAATTTTATCTTAAAATATTCCTTAAATTAAAATAAAGTAGTTTGAAATCCTTAAAGCAAAAATGGTTGCCTCTCAACAGTTTTAAGATTCTGAATCATTTTAATAGTTTTCAGCCATTTCTTGGTTCCTGATTGTATATTTTTACAATAATACATCGAATTATAGGTAAATACAATAATTAACTTTTATATTTGTTTTATTTCAGTCCACTTAAGAAATTTAGGAGAAAATGTTTATGACACATTTTTGAAAATTAAATTTATTACGGAGGAAATCAAGCATTAAACATATATGTATTTTACTTCAATCTAATGAAAATTTTAGTAGAAAATCATTCTGACATAATTTTAAAATTAAGCTTGCTACTAGTAAAAACAAGCATTAAACATATTTCGAAACATAATAAAATTTTGATAAGTGGTCAGCTGTGACATTGTATAGTTAACTAAAACAATATCCTCTTTGGTGGCTGCTAACAAAAATTTCATTACTTAGTGCGAATATTACCACATTTTTCATTACCAAAAAATAATGGTTATATAAATAATTCATCAGTTGAGGTATTACCTACCATTCAAGTAAAGCTTGAAAGTTCAATTTTAAAAACTATTTTTTTAGTGGTAATCCGATTCCAGCAATTAGAAGTAATGTAGTATCCTCGAACTATAAGTAATCATCTGGAAAAGTCATTTTAAAATAGACGTTTGGTCATATAAGTATTATACCCCTTTGATAAATATTAAATTAATTCAATGTTTGAATGTTATAATACTATTTATGAACCAGTAACTATCACTTGCGCTATAGTTACGATTTAGTTAATTACTTGTTATTGAATGTAACTACTTATAGAGATTTAATACCCTGTAAAATTGAATACGTTGTTTTAAATTTTGGCTCATTTAGTGTGAAGGAATACATTTTGTTAATGAAGCAAAGCCTGAAATTTATAAAGAGAATGAAATCTTAAAAAAAATGATGAATGTCGTTGAGCATGTAGATGTGTGTGTGTGTGTACGAAAATCTACGCAAGAGAGAGATAGAGAGAAATAAAGAAATGCTCTTTATTGATAATCACGAATAAATATCATATGTTTTCCCTCCGGATTCTTAAAAAGCTTCATCCAGTGAAGAAAAGATTAGTACCTGCTTATCTTCCAATCTTGACTAATTGCCTAATAAAGAAAAGAAGTAACAAAATAATATTGTGAACGAAAAGCGATCTATTTCTGAAATTCAAAATGAACTTGATGAACGTGCTATCAAAAATCTTGGTGCTTAACAGAATTCCAGTGTTTATATTGATAACTCTCGTTATTCATCGAAGGAAAAGAATGAAGATGAATGAAGACCAATTATGAAGATGTAACAAACTAAAGCTTCAATAACGGTATCATGAATTCAAATATTAGTGCTAATAATTCGAGTTAAAGTTATGCTAAAACAAATTTTTACCGTTATTCTGGAAGAAGATGATAACTTAATGAGTCGATGTGAAGATAACAAAATATCAAACAACAAAGTAGAAAAGAAAAACAAGAAAAAATGGTGCGATGCAATACTAACACTTTTTGATAACCCTGAATTCGAGAATGAATTTGAACAGAATGTTGAAACACAAGATACTCTTGAGAATAAATATAAAAAGAAACTGTATACAAACCTTGAAAGAATAGAATCTGACAAAAAAGTAAGTGATACAGTGTCTTGCTTCGGATAAATTCTGTTTAAAAGGAGATGCAAGAAGAAATGCAAACTCAAGTAGGCTGTATGTGAAGCTCCTAAGGGTTCCATTCTCAAGAGTTGTTCTCCTATAAAGGCCTGTCTCCAAATCTCTTGAAAAATGCAACGCATTTGTGTGATATAGGCATGGTAATAGCAACCTGAATGTTGACTCGATAATCTATTTACCAGCTTCACCCAGGATTAAGACATGACCCTCTAATGATCCCTTTGAACTGTAAGAATCATTTCACGAGATTAAACACTCAAAATCTCTACTAATCAATGTAACACTAATGTCAAATTTATTTAATTATTTAGATTTGACCAGGAACTTGTCTTTTTAGAAATATTCTTGTTGAGCTTTGATAGGTTTGCAAGTCTCTTGAATGGAGAGGTATGAAGTTTTTGATTATTGAACTTCATCTACCTCTACAAAACTTCATTCATATCCCCCAACTAGAAAAACAGATTCCGTTTTGGTGTAAACAAAAGGGGTAGAAGGAGAAGCACGTAAGATCCCAGGCGATACGTTGCTATGAAAACCACACAAATTTGTAAAAATTACACTTGTGTAAAAGAATCGTACCGATAAATATAATTAAATGTCGTATTAAAAGTTGTAAAACCAAATATCTGTTGTCACCATTGAATTCTTATATTAACTTAAAACCATGCTTGGCAAATTCTTGCAATATTTTTTTAGATTTAATTTTTTTAAAAAAAAATTATTAATACTTTAAAAACTTCCATCAATTAATAAAACGCAGACTTCGCTTCTATTAGGCTCAAATTTATATATTTTATCTCGCTATTTTATTTGCTAAGCTATTATTCTCCTAAAGTCTAATTTGCAGTTCACTTAAAATTCTTCAAAATAATGTTTAAAAATTAGTCTACTCATTAAGAAACAGTTATCGTTCCATCTAGATTATTTTTTTCTTTGTTTGACTATTGCAAAGAACTAGTATACCAGCGAGTAAATGTATATAAAAGCCATAAAAATTCTATTCTAGAACAGATAATATATTTCATTATCATCATTATTATTGTATAATAATAATAAATCTCATTATTAATATTATATAATAATAATGAGATTTATTTCTGATTTTTTTTTTCAACACAAGATTTTATTTGAATGTTGAAAAGCATCTACTTTTCTTGAAATAACTTATTTTATAATAATATAATTGTAATATTTAATAACTAGAAATGAATATTTTTTTAGTATAACAAATTGTTTTCACATTCCTCCTGGAAATCTTTTCTCAATAAATAATAAATTCGTGCTTAAAGTTTCTTAGAGTATTCTCGAAGCGATAACTAAAAATTCATAAGAATAAATTGAAAAATTGAAAAAAATGAAAGCATAAATTTACGATTTTCTTATGTTTAACAATATCTCATAAAATGTCAGCTAAATTATAGTAGCTGATCGATTGTGTGGTTTTACTAATACAAATGTCTATTGTATGATATAACATTCAATTCGGTACAATTATTTTGTATAGGTAAACATAAAAGTAAGTAAACATAAAATACACATCTAAATCTATATGGTAATGTATTTTGTCATTAACAGTGGCTTTTCATTTTTCGACGCTAATTATTTTTTTCTATATATAAGCGCCGGTAAAATACTCGATATGAACATCCTCCAAATTACTTGAAAAAAGAAATATTTTAATCATGTAAGTTATTTTAAGAAAATAATAAAATTTAATTTAAATTCAATTTTGAAATTATCAAGAGTTCTATTTTGTTTGAATTTACCTCAATTTTTTGCAGTATTTTTCTCTTTGTTTTTTTCGTAGTATTTTATTTATATATTTGTTAATATATTTCTACTAAAGTCTTAATTTTTAAAAGTTACTTTAGTTTTTAACAGATACTACTTGTAATTTATTTTAGTAAATAGCAAAAAGTTACTTTAAAAATCAATTCATGTCCTTATTAGCAGCTTGCTAATACTATCTAGTAACTCAATGGAGCCATTCTTAAGCAATTAAAGTTTTGATTTTGGAAGAGATAAAATTTTAAAAAAGCTGCAGCTAAAATACTTTATATGCGTTAATGGAAAGCAAAATGAGCACTTGTCTCAAAGATTGAATTTTAAAAAAAAAATCAATGCATAGCATACAGCATTTTCCTCTTTTTTATCTCTTTATTTTTGAGTAAAAGAGAGAAATGTGCGGACACTTGTAAGCCTTAAAAAGTGTCGAGAATTTCCAAGGGAAGGTTAGGAAAGCTATTAGTTGGCATTAAGAGAGATAATTTAAGTTAGCTAAATTACTTTTTACATGCATCAGGAAAAGAAATTGAATTAAAATGATGTAGAGTTAAGAGAAAAGGTCATACATTTCTTGATATATACATATATACTTCGTGTAAAAAATTTATTACAAAATGAAACATTCTTTTAGATTAAAAATTAACATTCAGTAAGAATTAAATAAATGCGGAAAAAACTTACCTGAACCTCTAAATGCATTAAACTTTAATAAATATCAAAATAAAAAATTAAATGTTCAAATATTTAACAATAAAACCAAGTAAATATCTTCTTATTTATACCGTGCGTTAAGAAATTCTAAGAGCATTATCAAAATTTTGCATTTTTGAAGGAAAAAAAGAAGACATGACAGGCAAATTTGAAGAATGTATATTTAAAAAGGATCTAGAAACCTTTACTGCACTAATTGCAATATTTTAAAAATTAATCTATATTTTACTAAGATAAACTCATTTTCTAAAAATTAAATAAGCTGTATGTAAAGAAATTATGAAGTCACCTGAGAAAATTAGCATATTATGTTAAATATCAGACTCTTTACAAAACTCATGCATTAGAATTTCATAGCCGTAATACCTGAGAAGTAAAGATGTAGTTTTTGATTGCGTTATCCACGATTTATATAAAGATACCATGAGGTGAAGAGTTTTATCTAAGGAAGAAGATCGAAAAGTCTTATTACATATGGATACAGATAAATTTGAAAGAAGATTATCTATATTAATGAAGCGTTTTAAAGCCACCATTCACAATGATATAGTCAGAAAAAATTATTTAAATAAATTAAAATGATCTGAAAGGAAAAGAATTTTGACTGCACGGGTCGGCTAACTTTTCAAGCACCAACTAAAAAGTGTCTCCCTAATAGTAAAACTTAGGAGCGTTTCAACAAAAAAAGCTTCACATGTCGCAGTTTAGAAAATTATTAAATGAAATAGTAATATAACATTTATGAAAATGAAGAAAACACCCAATTTATTGAAACAACACCGAGATGATTGACTGAAATGGACTAAAAATGTTATGTCATAGATCGATAAGTGGAAATAAATTATATTTTCTGATAAAAAGAAATTTAATCTGTTTGGTTCTGATGACTGCAAACACTATTCCACGACTTGAGGGAGTAACCAAAGGAATATTTTATTCGACAAATGTGAGGAGGGCCAGTATTTGTTTGGAGAGCCTTATTCGTGATATATTATGCTATTTACAGAAAACTTCGAAATATATGGACTCTATTCAATATCAAGCTATGCTGTATGATCATCTAATACCATTTGGGCTTTTATTATGTGGTGCTAAAAGGATATTTCAGCAGAACAAGGCTTTTTACTATACATATAAATCCGCTCAAACATGATTTAAAACAGAAACAAAGATTTAATATTTTGCAATGACCGCGTCAAAGTCCAGACATGAATACTGTGGAAAACATTTCAAGTATATTATGTCGCAATATTTAGGCTAATAATAAACAGTTTTCATTAAGCCACGTAATGGAAATAACCACAGTAAAAGAATGGCACAATATTTCTGAAATGGAACTTAACCACCAGGTCATTTCATTGAAAAACAGAGTGTTTGAGGTATTCAAGAATAATGGGGAATCAATATCATATTAATTTTTCATTTTTTTGTTTTTGTTTTTTGGCTAGTTGTCTTATAATTTGTTAACAGTGAATTTCCCCTTTTTTATAATATTTTTTTCGCCTATACATTTATTATAATATTCAAAATTAATGAAAACCATTTGAAATAAATATACGTTGCAATTATCATATTTCATTTATTTAAATTATATTTGGAACCTGGAAAATTTATTTCCTAATTTTCATAGTTAAAATGGACTTATAATATCTTAACAGATTCTATACTTGCAATATAATAAGAACTTCAGTGAAAATAATGAAACGTTTCTTGAAAACTACTATTATCCTAAACGTTTGGATCAAAATTAAATATTATCATTATTTGAAAGCAAGGTATTATTTTTTTAACTTTTGAAATGTACATCTTTACTCTCTTTGGTATATTTTGACAAAATCCTAACCGTGATAAAACGTTCAAAGACAAATTATGGCTTAAAGCAAAAATATTATGTAAAACTTCATTTGATATGAGCCATATCCACTTTAAAAAAATGCTGAATAGATATTATTGAATTCTATGATGTGAGTTAATTTAAGATTTCTTGATAATTGAGAAAAAGTACTTACTTGTATGTAAATTAAGTTTGAATAAAATAAAGGATTATAAATGTTGATAAGAAATTTAATAACAACTTCAACTAAAATATTCAATAAATATTTAATATTCAAATTCGAAAGAGTAAATATAATAAACCCGCATATGTGAGTCATTTGTAGTTGAATATAAGAAGTTTTCACATATACTTATCTTCAAACTGCTAATAACATTGAAAAAAGAAAGGAGATATAACCAGCGCCTAAAACAGTATGATTATCTTCAGAAATGTTACTTAAGAATTGGATTAACAATACAACAATCATTTTTTTTCATTTAAGCATTAATGACATTTCTCTTAATTTTTTAATAAATTTAAAAGGTGAAGGATTGATTTTTCAGTTGCTGAAATTGAGTATCCGCTTTTGTATCTACATTCTGAAAACTCGTAGGAATACTGAAAGTTAGAGTTTTTTCATTCACTTTTACAGATTTTCGTATTTTTTGTTATCTTTTGATTTTTCAATATTATTTTCTAAAATATCTGTATTAAATTTATTAAAATTATATTATTTGTGAACTTAAAAGTGTGATTAGGTAATTAACCTACCGCATTAATACTTTAAAAATGTTTATTAACCGTGTATTTAATAATTTCTTCTACTCATTAAATATTATTAAACACTGGGTATTTAAAAATCGTAAATATCCAGTTCTATTATAGAAATATTAATATTTCAATGCTCATTATCAAACAGATATACTTTTTATTAATTACATTACACTGTATATCACAAAAGAATCGATATAAAACTTATTGACAAATAAACCTGATGAGAAACAATTATTATAAATTATTATTCAGCAATAGACACACACACACATATATATAGGGTGAAATATTTTGATTGGATATTTCTTTTTTAAAAATATTTTCTTAAGTAATTTTTCATGATTGTTTGGTATTTATGTAGGGTGTTTACAAAATAATCATCGACTTTTAAATGATAGAACTGTAAAAAGTAATAAATGTTATGCTCTTCAGCTGTATTAGAAAGGGAGAGAGACAGATGTCATTTTTTTTTTATTTCCATGTTTTTACTTTTCCATTAGAGCCAGTACATGAACTCGAACCCATTTTTACGTTTAAAACTTCTGGAAAGAGATTACTTATAGAGATTACTTATACATCTCAAAATATTAATTAACTGCTGAAAAGCATTTTAAGTCTTAAATATATTAAACTTTTAACACTCGGTGGGTTTGAAAGAAAATATAAAACTCTTACGCAGGGCCAACAGAGCATTCCACACTGCTTTCATCAGTTCAAGGACATTGTTTCAATAAGAGCAAGAAGTTTGATAGGGCCAAGTATTTCACCCATGTAGTAGATAGAATTTGAGAATATTTTGCTCTCCGCTCAAAAAAATCAACACATCTCGCTAGTTGTGGGCTGGATATTCTATTACCAAAAGTTCGGAAGAATTTACAACGGTAATTACGTCCAAAGTCTCACCATTTTCTGTACGAACATCGATAATTATCTCTTAATTAAGTCTTTGGGAGAATTTAACTGCCGTAGTATAGTCTCCTTTTTTTTAAAAAAGAATTATTCATTTTTCTAATATATTTTGAAACAAGATAAATTTGAAACCAATAATTATATATATATATGGGGTATACCATAGAAAGTTAAGAGTTTCTTCTGGAATCTTTCAGATTTGCGAGATTTTGGAAATTAAATACCTTAAGCAGAAGGGCTATTAACTTTCAGAACTGAATTTTAATTATGGAGTTTTAAGGATGCCTCAATTAAAAAAAATTAGTACATAACATTAGGATTAAAAATACAGCTTATTAGTGGTCTATCTATGCAGAATTCCTGAATTATTACGTAACTTACTCTTACCTATACAGATTTTATTCAGAGTATACAAGAAGTTTAAACAACTAAAATTTAGTTTTTTTTGTGTGTGGGTTCCTTTGGGTAATTTTTGGATTTTACTTTTGATTAATTGTTTTAATGTTGAGGTGTTTATTGAATTTTTTTTTCCAATTCCAGATATTTTTTTTCTTACTGTACCTAATTAATAATTATCAAACTTGCATCATATTTAGAAACAATGCGAAGTTATAGTGATTCTTATTTAAAAGGTTTCTTAACTTTTTGCACTGAAAATCTTTATCACTTGCATAAATATGTCATAAGATCTTTTGAAATAATTTTTTTTTATCTTTTTCAAATATATTTCATCCAATTTAATTATAATTTATTTTTTCCACAAACTTGGATTTAGGTGTGTTTTATTTTAAATTTTTAAATCTTTTTTCTCAAATATTTAATTGAAAACATTTTGATACCTCTTCTTTTCCTGTTTCTTTACTTAACTTATTATAATTTGCATTTTAGAGTGATCTAATTTTTGCCCAGCAAGATGCACTTGGGGAGGGTTGATACTATAGTACATGTTTTACCCCACAATTAAGTCCACAGTCCAAATGCACATGTTTTGTTTTATTGAGAATTCAGTTTTTATTCAATTATTTACTCATTTTTCTATAAATATTTTTAATCTGTTTTTCATATTTTTGTATTGTGTTTATTCTCTTATTTATTGCAGTATTTCTTAACAATTTTAATAACTTAATTGTTTTATCAGAAATATATATAATACAAAATAATATTTCATAAAAAAATAATAAAATAAAGAAGGAGAAAGAGTTTATACATATTTAAAAATATAAACTAAATTAATTAAATTGAATTCCTAAAAATTACTAAGATTACCAAAATATGTGAATTTTTATAGGTTATAGAAGAAAAATGAACATATTTGTTTCATGGACAAAAAATTGCAATAAAAACCTCAGAAAGTTATGTGATCAATTTAATAAGAAACAGAATATAACTGAAAATAAACAAGATATATTAAAAGAACCACACAAAAAAGTAAAAATCTATGTCTCTTTTATCGTAAATACTGCTCAAAATTGTATTATTTTTTTTTTAATTTTAAAGATATATCTAAGCATTCACCTTCATTTACATTAATATTAGTTTGCAATAAATTTAAATATTCAAGGGGGAGATTTGAAAAAATTAATATCTTAATCATTATTAATTTGTTTTTCTTGAAAGTTCAGAAAGCTTCCGTATTTATGAATTTTTTAAGTGTAAATATATTCAGAAATTTAATTTATAACCACTGTTTAAGGAACAATAGAATGGTTTCTGAAACATTAGAGATTTACAGTAACACGGATATATTTAAGAAAATTTCTTTGGGTGCTATTTTTCCCATCATAATTTAATTAATAGAAATTTAAAATATAATGATTGTAATTTTTAATTTCTTTCATTCTGGCTTAAAAATATACTTATATTTTATAATCATGTACATAAATGTAATATTATTCCTTATAATTTGTTTATAATTTTTATTTTCTTACGAGCTTTAATCCTCTTCCAAATTAATTTTTTGTATAAATATTCTGTTCCTTTGATAAATGATATTGTTATATTTGGTCTTAAACACGATAAAATAATCATAGGTTAGCGTTAAATGTTTGCTGTTGGAATGTATTTGTCTATGTAAGGTTTAAATCTGTTTAATCTTATGTTTTATGTTTAAATATCAGATTGTTCTTTCTTTTTTCCTTTGTTTAATTCATGGGTTGTTTTTTTATTTCTATGTGTATTTTTTGGTTTCTATTGCTGCTTGGTCACATGTTTTTTTGTATACTTTGTCTTATGATAGCTCCATATTTGAGAAATGAAGTATTTCTGGAAATGAATGCTGAGCCTGTAAAATTCGTTAAAGCTTAAAAATATGTCATAAGTCAGATTAAGAATTTATAAATATTTTAGTTTATATTCTTTTTTGATTCATTTTTCTCATTTGAAATAAAAAAAAAAACTTTTTCATGCCTCCATTTGTACTTTTTTGCTAATAAGAAATATGTTCATTTTCCTTTTATATAAAAAAGTTTTAAATAATATTTATAAATAATAAATAATTAATTTTAACTTACAAACAATACTTTTTAATATATATAAACTGCTGTTTGTAGAAAATGCAACACCATGAAGGAATCATCAGAATCAAATGAAATTCGCAGCAAATGTCAATTATAGGATATTATGCAAATTAATAAAGTTTCAGAGCCATCGCGCGTGCGCGGCGCGCGCAGCGCCCTCTGAATTGATGCTGAAAGCGTATAAATAAAGTGCTGTAGCGGGACGTTGAAAAAAGTCTATGATTATTTGTTAGTGACAAACGTTTAGTGAGACCTGAGTATTCCTCCACGACGGAAGAATAAGAAATTCAAGCAACTTACGGAGTTTGAACGAGGGAGGATAATCGGCCTTCGAGAAGGAGGATTTTCCTATCGCGCAATAGCAGCTCGTATGCAGCGGAACAGTTCCACAGTGATGCGAGTTTGGAAGCAGTGGACCGACGATCACCGAACAACTCGAAAAACAGGCACTGGACGACAGAAGGTGACGTCAGAGCGCGATGATCGACACCTGCTCCGCATGGCGGTGAATGATCGCACAGCTTCCTCCAGGCAGCTGGCAGCACGTTGGTCTACTGCTACAGGTGTACAATTGTCGGCTTCGTCAATTCGTCGTCGTCTGCTGCGCCGTGGATTGCATGCAAGGGTGCCTTTATACAGGATTCCCCTCACGGCGAATCATCGACGGCTGCGTCGGCAGTGGGCTCTTGAGCACAGAGACAGGCGAGCTGATTGGCACCAAGTTGTCTTTTCAGATGAATCACGCTTCAATTTGTGGACCCATGATGGCCGTGTTCGTGTTAGACGTTATGCCGGTCAACGCTGCCTTCCTGAGTGTATTATTGAACGACATAGTGGTCGAACACCCGGAGTTATGGGCTGGGGTGCGATTTCGTATCATGGACGATCCAATTTGATACGAATTGAGGGTAATCTCAATAGCAACAGGTACGTCCGTGAAGTGCTACAGCCCGAAGTCGTTCCTTTCCTTCAAGGCATCCCTGGAGCTATCTTTCAGCAGGATAATGCACGCCCACATGTTGCGCGGACTGTTCGAGACTTCTGTTCAGCACAACGCATGCAACTTCTTCCTTGGCCTGCTTATTCACCGGATATGTCGCCTATTGAGCACGTGTGGGATATGGTTGGTCGGCGTCTCGCTCGTGATCCGCGTCCTGCAGTTTCCAAAGACGAACTTTGGTTGCGCATACAAGCGATATGGAATTCTCTTCCTCAAGCAGATATTCAACATCTGTTTGACTCCATGCCACGTCCTATAGCAGCACTTATTGCAGCGCATGGTGGCTGCACCAAATACTGATTTCGGACGCTTAATTTGTTTCTTTTGTTTTGAAAATTTCATCATTTATTTGTATCAGTACAAGTCGTTTCTGCATTAAATTTCATTTGATTCTGATGATTCTTTCATGGTGTTGCATTTTCTACAAACAGCAGTATATATATATTTATATATATATATATATATATATAATGAAAAATTAAACAAATAACGATAACGCTTTCAGAAATAAACCAATCCATATTATATTTGAATATAATGTTAAATAAAAGATTCTGAAAAAAAACGGCGAAATGCAAATTATTTGTGCTGCAATCAAAATATATCATCCTTGATTAGCAGAAAAATGTTGAAGAATATCGTTCGTATTTCGATACGATAGTGAGGCATAGAATTCTGTACCAGCCAATTCTTTTATAATAACATCGAGACATAATTTGGAAAAGGACTCGGAATAGAGAGTTATTGGGATATTAGGTGTTAGTCAAACTCACTCAGAAATGAATAGAAGGCTAACATGTGAGTCTCTTTTGTGGTTCATAGACTTGACAAAAGTTTCAAGCCAGTGATTTGGGATTCAGAACGATGAGACAAGAATGGTCAAGCTCTACGATAAACCCCGATTACCGATATTTGAGGTCGTGTGAGAGAGCAAATGGAAAAACAACCCCAATGCAAAATGCAGTCTCTTTTCCTGGAACTACATGTAGGGTGGTGTTAATGTGCTCAGAAAGCTTCGCGAAGGTGGTCTGTACGCAAAGCGGCGAACCATTTGTGTGCCCCTCATTTCACCTTACGGATGGGAATGTTCGTGAAGGTCAAGTGAATATGTCCACTAGAGACTGATCAATAGAAACCTCTTCTATCTATGGATGAATTTAGGTTTAGCTGCTAAAGTGATAATAGGTGTTGTTTGATTTGGAAAGAAAAGGGAACACGTTATCATCCAGCAAATATGTGTGAAAGACATGCATGAGGAGGAGACAGTTTGTGTTTGGGATGATATCTCTTGGGAAGGGGCGCACATACCTTCATGTTTTTATGCACTGAACCATGAATGCTCATGTCTATAGTGATGAGATTCTTGATGCTCATGGGTGCTCTTATGCAGCTGTAACGGGTAATGATTCTTGATGATAGATCGCACAGGGCTCACATTTTGACAGTTCTATTCAGCACAAAACAATTCAGTGCATAGAATGACCAGCTCGATCAATGGAATTGAATCCAAACAAGAATGTTCGTAGAGTCTGTAATATAGAGAATGGATTAGTACTTAAAAACAATTAAACTTATCAAACTTACATCTATTTCTTAGATTTGATGTATCATTAATAAGATAAGTGATGATTTCTCTTTCTAACAGCAGCGTCTTTCACTTGGGGGTTCATTGTGGATTGATTGATTGTTTCATTAATGTTGCCTAAACAAATCGGGGGCTATCGCATATGCTTTGTAATTTTACCCGGTCAAGTGACGGAGATACTTGAGCTGGCATCTCTTTTCTCTAACTTACCCAATAAGTCAATGGGAGAGTTTCAGCCTCAAAAGAACCATGGACACTCACTTCGCTACAGGCGGATCTTTAAGTGTTATCAAAGCTCCGAAACCCTTGAACCGACAAAAACTGCCGCCACGTTTTCCGCGACATGATCAATCTGAGCTACCAGTGACCACACAGGGTGTTACAGCGAAAATGGGCCAAGTGAACGTGTCTAATGAGAATTCTTTACAGATTCCTCATAAATAAGAATACGTTAGCATCTATACCCATGGGTACATATATCTAAATGGAGCTCATATGAGCAATCGATAGGAATTCTCCTAATATATTTTGCCTTATACTAACAATTAATTGAAAAGTCCTCGGTCTGACACATAGTTGGTGCTACTAGAATTAAATCCATATGTTTTTTTAGTTAGCTCTAAACCTCAAATGATGCGTGTATTTTGATAGCTGTCGATCATTGTTTGTAATTATAGCATTTGAGTGAACAACTTTTGTTATAGTTAAAAAATGGATAAAAAGAATTCCGTGTTGATAAAATATTGCTTTTTGTGGAAAAAATAAGTTGAAGCAAAACCTTGGCTTGATGCCGAGTTTCCGGACACTGCCCTGAAAATCAACCAACAAGGATTGGTATGCTAAGTTTAGACGTGATGAAATGAGCAGCGAAGACGGTGTGGCAAAAGAGGTTGTTACCGCTGAAAACTTAAAAAAATACACAAAAATGATTTTGAATGACCGTAAATTTAAATTGAATGAAATAGCAGAAATTCTAAGTATCTACTGAACGTGTATATCATATCATTCACGAATATTTGGGTATGAGAAAGCTCGTGCAAAGTGGACGCGCGAGCTCACTTTTGACCAAAACAACACTTAGTTGATGATTCGAAGTGTTTGAAGATGATCGAAGCGTATTAAACCCGAGTTTTGCGTCGATATGTGACAATGGATGAAACATGGCTCCATCATTTCACTCCGAAGACCAATCGACAGTCATCCGAGTGGACTGCACGCGATGAACCCGCACCAAAACGGGTCGGCTTGCAAGGTTATGGCGTCTGTATTTTGGGATGCGCATGGAATAATTTTCATTGACTACGCGAAAAAGGAAGGACCATCAACAGCGAGTATTACATAGGTTATTGGACCGTTTGAAGGACGAAATCGCCGAAAAAACGGCCGCATTTAAAAAAAAAGAAAGTGCTGCTTCCAAGACAATGCACCGCGTAAGTCGAAAACGATGGCAAAAAATCCATGAATTGCACGAATTGCTTCTCCATCCACCGTATTCTCAGATCTGGCCCCCAGCTATTTCCTGTTCTCAGATTTCAAAAGAATGCTCGCTGGAAGAAATTTCGTCGAATGAAGAGGTGAAACTCGAGGCCTATTTTGAAGCAAGGACAAATCACTGCAAAATGGTATCGAAAAGTTGAGGGTCGCTATAATCAGTGTATCACCCTGAAGGAATTATGTTGAATAAAGAAACTAATTTTGCCAAAAAATGTGTTTTACTATGGTAGGCCGGGACTTTCTAATTGACCTGTATATGAACCTATGACAACACCTTAAATAATAAAAGTATTTAAATAATTCTGTATTTAATGTGATGAAAAGCAATGTTATCATTTGTTCAAGTATGAACATCGAAATAGTTATTGCTTTTCTTTTAAAAAAGATAGTATTTAGCTTTGTTTGTTTTAGTAAATACTCTTTTCGAATCATCCCTTGTTTTTTAAGTAAACACATATAAAATAATTTTTCATTAAATGCTTAAGTAAGAATATTAATCAAATAATTATAAAATCATATTGTAATCAACTCAATTTGTATTTTATAAAACTAACGTTTCCTGTATAAATAGATCAATGTGGAAAATAAGCTATAGGAATCAAAATTTCTTGAAGACTATCAAGTGGAGTCTGAATTAGTGTCATTGAATGGCCTAAGAAAGTTCCATATAAAGTTTGGTGCTGTATTCATTTTTTAAGATTAGTATCACTTTAAGAGTAATAATCACATCGATCATAACTCCACAACAGTCTGAAACAACAACATTTTTTTTGCAAAATTTTTTTTTATTTCATCAACTACATGCCTTTATTTTAATCACCTTTAGGGTAGATACACGTCAACCTTTTCAAATCTTTTTTTTTTTTTTTTCGCAAAAATCTTTTTGTTCGAGTAAATAGACTAAAAGCTCTAATCATCGACTCGTTATAGCGCTTTTGTTCCATCGAACAATCGTTGCTACCTCACTGGAAAAAACATTTTTCACTGCCACTTCAAAAAACCTTTTTTCCTGGTACGATCGAGCTTAAAATTTTGACATTGCCAAGGTATACTAGAAAGACGTCTGGTTACTGGTTTGCCTGAGCGCTTATCTGAGTTATTGAATTGATGTTATTGATCGATGTGTTGTTGTACTAAGTTATTACATTAATTTTATTGAATGTTTCTTAAGAATATTATCTCAAAAATAACGCCTGATTTCACTGATGCACTATTATTTAAGTGTGTAACAATAGAAGAGTGTTAGCAGGCTTGAAAAGGAAAAATATAGATAGAAAGACCAAGAAGGAAAAGCCAAGAAGACCAAGCAGAAAAATATAGAAGTTCGCACTTTTTGGTTTTGTAAGGCGATTTATTCTCGACAAAATCAATTATTTCGATAATGGTTAACATAAAAAGAAAAATTGGCTAACATTGACCAGTGATGAATTTAAACTGTATAATGGTACACAGAACTTATGAGGAATAATCCATAGATCAGAGGACTTGCACATAGTTTCTGCATAAAAGACTCAGTAGAACATTATAGATTTGACACATAAGTGATCTAAGAAAACAAATTTTGAAAAAAATAATTGAGTGTGTAAATGGTTGGAAAATAGTTGTAGATAGTTTTTTTAACATTTATTATAATCAAACAATTTATACTTTACGTACCCTCATTGTCATCTCGCAATAAAATTTGTAATCTTGCTTGTTTGATCAAAGATCTTAATTATTTGAAGATACATAGGAAGTCAAATTTTAAAGACTTATTATTAAAATTAATTTTGTATGTAAGGAGTACTATTTTGACTAAACTATTATATTCGCCTGAAACTCTAAAGTAAAAGAAAGTGCATTAAAAACTTTTTAATTTTTAAATCCATAATAGTCGATATATATATATATCGATATTTAATCGATATCGATATATATATATATATATATATATATATATATATATATATATATATATATAGAATTTTACTTTAGACACTTGCACTTTATTGAATGGCGCCACTTGTTCTTTTGGTTAAAAGCGCAAGACACAGAGGCAAGCTAGACAGAAAGAGGGTTTTCAAAAGAGAACGACGTAATCGATCTGAATCTCTTTAACTATGTATAATCAATAGTTTTATTTTAACTTAGTAAATATTGCGTTGTGCTGACAATATGGTTTTTAAATGTTCATCTTCCTAAAATCCAAGTCTGTTATTGAATCAGAAAAAAACCTGAACATCTTTAAGAGAAAAGCATCTTCAGTTCTGTAGTTGGATTACACACACACACACACACACACACACACACACACACACACACACACACACACACACACACACACACACACACACACACACACACACACACACACACACACACACACACACACACACACACACACACATTTACCACACACACACACCACACACACACATTATTGTTTCTGTTATATAAATTCGAAAACATTTTTCCTGTAGTTGGAACGAATGTCACATAAATGATGTTTCCTGATTTATTCCTTCCTGATCAATTTTTTAAAAGATTTCATAGTTTAACTCAAAATTCTAAGGAATGTGTTGATAATGTTATATGGTTCCAGGTATCCAAAAGTGTTTATGGCAACTGATACTTTCTCACTTTGAATACATGAAGTTGTTACTCCTCTTCATGCAGAAAATGTTGTTGAGGTCTTTATCTTAAAAACATCTTGTATAGATCAGGAATATCTCACCGAAACTACTTTGTGGCATCTCGATAAGGAACGTCATTTAAGAGAAAAATATGCTTATAAGTTAAGCATCAAGGGAAACATAAAAGGAAAATAAATAAATAAAATGGTAGATAAAGAAGGACAAAATATTGTTCACAAGAAGGAAATGTTGCAAGTAGGCTGATTGTTAGGTTTTTTTTTTTTTGAATTCAATTTTTTCAAAACATTTATTTTCATATACTTCGGTTAATTTATTTTATATATATTTTATATTGTAGATTGTGCAGAAATAACCTCTTTAAATTAAAAGAAAAATTATTAATTTTATGCTAATTTAAGCAATGAGTCAACTTATTAAGAGTTTTGAATTTATTCTTGATATACAATGCTTAAAAAATCAACTGAATTATTCTAAAATGGTTCCCGACAGTATAATCTAAAATATTTCATTAATATCATGTTTCAAGACTTTAAACACAATACCTTTTTATGAAAAGATATATTGAATTATTTTTCATGTATTCTCAGTATAAGAATATAATGGGTCTTTT
>BMAW01096635.1:6769-120786 GCA_019974015.1 Nephila pilipes | reverse complement strand
AGAAGCCCGTGATGAGATGACACAGATATCTCATATGGAAATGTATTTACTGAAAAAAGTTTTGAGTGAGAGTGAAAATGTTTTTTCGCGGTGCGCGATTGTTTGATGACAAAACAGCAACGAAGTCGTGATCGAAGTCGTTATCGTATATTACTCGCAACAAAAGCCTTTCGATATAAAAGAAAAAAAATTAAAGTCAGTTAATGATATGGTACTCAAAGTGTAAAGCAGTGTATGATAGGTACTTATAAAATGCTGTTTTCAATGTAGCCCCTATTACTTGATCAGATGTAAAGTATATATATATAATATATATATATATACTATATATATATACATACGCTAATGATAGTAATATCATGCGAATAATATTATCTCGAAAAATACGTAATACTTCGATTAATCATCATATATGCGTATATACATACATACATACATATTGGCATATATATACTATATATATAACACATCGATCAATAACTCCCGAGCTAAAACTTGAAAACAACTGATTTTTTGCAAAATTTTTTTTATCTCATCAACATAACACCTTGTTTCAATCATCCTTTAGGCGATACAATCGTTCCAACGCTTCTTCCAACATCTTTTTTTTTTTTTTCCTAAATTTTTTTTTTTTTTTCTTTTTTTTTTTTTTCGCCAGAATTGTTTTGGCTGAGTAAATCAGCGAGCTAAAACAGCTTTGAATCATTGAATCTTGTGTTTTGTTCCATCGAAAGCACCGCGGTGAACACTAATTTGAAAACCTTTTCACTTCACTTCAAAACCCTTTTTCCTGTCCGATCGACTTCAAATTTTGACACGTTCAAGCAAATTTAGTAATCTAGAAAGACCTGTTACTGGTTTTCACTATGCGAGCGCTATCTCTGGGTTGTCTCGGGTATTGGATCGCATGTATATATATATATATATATATATATGAAAGTATATATATATATATAAGAGTATATATATATATATATATATATATATATATATATATATATATATATATATATATATATATATATATATATATATATATATATATGCGCATATATATTATGATTAATGAAGTATTACGTATTTTTGAATAATATTAATACGATATATTTACTATCATTACAGTAATGAAAAAAATCAAGACACAATCTCATCATTACGCTGGCAGCAAAACTGAAGAAATTAGCATCAAAAATTTACATCAGATCATCATAAATGGGAAAAGGGTAACCAAAACAAATGCTAAATCAACATTACAATTAGCAAATTTTTTTGATCGACTTTATTCTTAGTAGGTGTCAGAAATATTTTGCCACTCAATCCATGAAATCTATGGTCTTCATACATTAAGATTAAGTTAAAAAATTCTTTTCGCCTAAAATAAATTGTTTAATAAAAATATATTACATAGGTTAAACGTATTTTTTTTAATCACTTCTTTACTTTAAATACTAAAGACTAATAGAGATTAAACTAATCCAGAGGAAATGTATTAATTTTATTTATTTTAACAAATATAACAACGTAACAAAATTTATGCAATATCTCTTCATTTGAAAAAAAATCCTTTTCATCTTAAAAAGAAGCTTGTTATTTAACTCAAATTTATTTCGAAAGTTATACCGTTAACATGTTATAAGTGAAACTGCAAATGAGAAGAAATGGAAATGTATCGAAACTATTTAATACTGAATTACAATATCATATTTTCATTTTCTAGCATTCCGATTGTAGCAAAAAATTAAAAAATATCGGTACATCAATGAAAAATCAATATCATTAAGAAATTATTTCGAATAAGAGAACAAGAAATGAATGAAATAAGTGATAAGATAAATTATCCTAAATGGAATATGTAAACGAAAGCAAAATATTAAAAGACATTTTCTAGAAGTGAAAGGAAACTCAAATTATATTCAAATTACGAAAATGGCTTGATATAGAAAAAGGGAAAATTGTTGAGATTATTATTGATAGAAGTAGATTGAGAAAAAAGTTTTTTACAATTTTTTTCAGTAATATTAGGTAACTAAACATTTTCTTTTGTAATTTACAAGAATAATTTATAAAATATTGTATTATAAACAGTGCTTATTAGTGTATTGACGCAGCAAAATATTTTATTTTGATGCCATACATATTTATCTTTATCATCAATATACAACTCCTCCTCAATCCCTATAATCGTTCCATGCGATTCTTCCAATGTCTCGAAAGAGTGATGGAAGTCTTGTAAACTCCTCTCAGAACGCTTCATATTTTTTTCTTTCAGTTTCAACGGACTCAAATCTGCTTTCTTTACTGAGCCATCACCATAGGAAACAGACAAAAGTCGAATGGCAGCCAAGGTCCAGGGAATAAAATGGAAGGTCTAACACGAGATGTTGTACATGGTTTGAAACATTTGAGAACAACGGAATGATTTGTCTCTCCACAAATTGAATGCTTTCCTATTCTTTCAGTTGAGTTCACAAAGAACGTAATGTAGTAATGTCTGATTAATAGTTTGTCCTGTGGAACCGAGTGAAAGTGCACAAACCCAGAACATCTGAAAAAAAAGCCAAAAAATTCATTACTGTATTTCTTGAGTTTTCAATCAAGCCTTTTAGCTCTTTGCAAAGATGACTTCCAGTCATAGGTTGGCGCTTCAGGACATGATAAAAAAACCAGGATCTTCACATATTATTATCCTTCCAATAAGTTTGGCTCATTTTCAATCAACATTTAAAATGTCAGTACAAAAGTGTTTGTAGCTCTTATGTACAAACATGAGAATTTTAGACATTATTTAGCACACGCTTTGATGTTAAAATTTTATGCAAATTTGCGTATTGGATTCTTTGTCATTTTATAGCCTCAGCAATCTCCCAAATATTTAACCGATGGTTGATCGGAAAACAGACCTACGATTTTTCTAGACATTGCAGTCCGTTTTGTGAGGAGGGCGAACTGGATGTGAATAATCTTTAAAGTCTTCTCGGCCATCTTGAAAATGCTTACAGCTTCAAATAGCGCATGATAAAAAATATTTATTGCCTACACTTCTTTCAATAAATTATATAAATCAGTACAAGGTGTTTCAAAGTTTCATATGAATTCTTACTACAATTTGATGTTCTCGTTTAGATTATCATATTCCGGTAAAGCAGAAAAAAATAAATCTAATACAAACGATGTGCTACCATAGCGCAGATTTGTTTAAGCGAGATTCACTGCATTGATAGATAGCTTCTCACTATACAGCTGTTGGTTAGTTGACGTTTGGGTATCGTGTTTTCTGAGTACATATAATAAAGTCCAATAATGAATCAAAGTATACATTTAAAATTTAGTAGTCATAAAGATTTTTTCTGTATTACTGCAACAATATCTAACAAATTATGTTAGAAAATCTTCAATTAACTTATTTTAAAAATAATGAAATTAAATATAAACAACCTTATTAACAAGAGGAATATATTTAGGAAAAAAAAAAAAGGAAGAGGCAATTGAAGGAAGAAGAGGTTTCAGAAAAGAATAAATTTAGTTAAGTATGTATTTCAGTTTTGATCAGGATCAGAGTGTGTCTAATTTAAACATGTTTTATGATCAAACCTTCGAAAGCAGTAATAGTTATATAAAAGAAAATATGCAGGTAATATGAACACAGTAATCAAAATTAAGAAATAAAGAAAAATTAAAAAAGAAACTCCCAGATTTTAAAACAAAAAATTTGAGAAAATTAAAAAATATAAAAACTAATTGATGTAATTCAAAAAAATATAATTGTATTTTAAGAGATAAAACTGATAAATTTCCTACGTTTTATAAAAACATTAATGTCTCCAATTTTTATCTAAGATTAATGCCTGTCGATGAGAAAAATTTAAATCATAAACATACCTGACTATGAAATCTATCAACTCAGAATTAATATTAAGAAGCTATCTTATAATTAAATTAGAAATAGATTTGAAGCAGCATTATAAGGGCATTTAACGCAAGTAAAAAAAAAAAAGAAAAGAAGAAAAAATATTTTCTATTTTTGTAACTTTAACTATATTATAATCTGTAATTTGACATTTGATATTTGTTAATACTAACAAAAGGAGCAAGTAACTAAGAATGAAAGAATTAGCACAAGTATGTATGGTTTATATTTAGAGTTATTTTCAAAATTTGTGCATTAATTAAAACAATGTTTCATAGCAAAAACCTATAATATACCTTTAAAATATTTAAGCACAATTGTAGCAAAAAAAAAAAAAAAAAAAAAACTCAATAAAAAAAATTTCTCTCCTATCAATTATATTAATACTACTTACTGTTTTCATGATTTTTGACGAGTTCTGTTACATAATGTAATTCATGAAAATTTTATTAGTCTAAATCATAGTTAAATAAGTGATAAATGGATAAATAATCGACTTAAAAATCCAGGTTAATTTTTTTTAGAAAAAATTTTACATCATCTATAAATCAAAGTAAAAGGAATTTATTGTTATCTGTAAATTTTAAAACAACATTATAGTAATTTCAAATTTTATAGTTGAATTATTAATTATACTTTTTAAAAATTATCTAAAAAAAAGCATCAACTAAATCTCTATATCTATTAAATTAAAATTTCAAAGTTTTATAAGTGAATAAATGTCTTATCAATAACGTAATCAGCAATTTCATAACATTTGTAATAATAACTGTCTTTACAAATCAGTATGTCAAATATTCTTCTAAAAAGTGGTATCAGCTTTGATAATTTTAGATATTGATACCATTAGTCGCTATTTTAATTCTTAATAGGCACTTCATGGAATTTAAAGTAAAAGATATGAGAAATTTTATGATTTAAAAAAAACATTCTATTTTCTAGCATAAGTCTAATCCTATTGAAATTCTCTATCAGCATATGCAGTAATTTTAATGAAAATATTAATCATTAACCTGATGTATATTTATTTGTCAGTAGTAGATCTAGATTTTTCTCTAGCAAATGCAATATTTATAGGGACCTTACATAATAATGAAAATATTGGAACTCATCTCCTTGTAGGTGTTAGATCTTTCTATGTTCTCTAGTATATTTTTATCTTTAAAATACAAGATAGATATATTTAATCTTCATGGAATAAATACTTATATTCTTTTTTAGAAACTTTGATAGATGAATTAGATTAATAACAAATAATTAAAATTATCAGTGTTTGTTAATTTCTTTTATGTGAACTTTTTAAATTTGCAATCTGATACTCGTAAATCATATTCCTTTATTCATCATCTCTAAGATTTTTATCTATAACAATATTTAGATTAACAATCAAGTGTACAGGCACGCAGCACACACGCGCGCCCCCCCCCCCACATATATATATACTGGTTTCTCGAATTTAAGAAAATTCAAGAAAATATCTCGATTACTCAAAAAGTTATTCAAGAGTGTAATGACATTAGATTAAGATACCAACACTGTAAGATGTAAAATAACAGTAGAAAATACAGACTACTTTGGTATCCATCTTTCCAATGTGTATAAAATTAACAAATTATGTGTCATTTTTTTATTGAAAAGTATCTACAAGGAGACGGATCACTTTAGAAGGAATGCATAACATTTAGAGATGTAACAGGTCAATTGAAATGTCCTCGGTCTGACACATAGTTGGTGCTACTAGAATTAAATCCATATGTTTTTTTAGTTAGCGCCTAAACCTCAAAAAGATGCGTGTATAAATTTGATAGCCATGCTAGTTTGAATTATAGCATTTTGAGTGAACAACTTTTGTTATAGTTAAAAAATGGATAAAAAAAAGAATTGTGTGATAAAATACGTTTTTGAGGAAAAAATATAGTGAAGCAAAACCTTGGCTTGATGCCGAGCTCGGACACTGCCCCAGAAAATCAACCAACAAGGATTGGTATGCTAAGTTTAGACGTGATGAAATGAGCAAAGACGGTGGATGCCCAAAAGAGGTTGTTACCGATCGAAAAATTAAAAAAATACACAAAATGATTTTGAAGACGTAAATTTAAATTGAATGAAATAGTTCAGAGATAAACATGAACGTGTATATCATATCATTCACGAATATTTGGGTATGAGAAAGCTCTGTGCAAAGTGGTGCCGCGCGAGCTCAATTTTGACCAAAACAATTAGTTGATGATTCGACAGTGTTTGAAGATGATCAAGCGTATTAAACCCGAGTTTTGCGTCGATATGTGACAATGGATGAAACATGGTCCATCATTCACTCCGAAGACCAATCGACAGTCATCCGAGTGGACTGCACGCGATGAACCCGCACCAAAGCGTGGGACCGAACGGTCGGCTTGCAAGGTTATGGCGTCTGTATTTTGGGATGCGCATGGAATAATTTTCATTGACTACCTTGAAAAAGGAAGGACCATCAACAGCGAGTATTACATAGGTTATTGGACCGTTTGAAGGACGAAATCGCCGAAAAAACGGCCGCATTTAAAGAAAAAGAAAGTGCTGCCACGCAAGACAATGCAATCACAAGTCAGTGAAAACGATGGCAAAAAATCCATGAATTGCTTCGAATTGCTTCCTCATCCACCGTATTCTTAGATCTGGCCCAGACTATTTCCTGTTCTCAGATTTCAAAAGAATGCTCGTGTGAAGAAATTTCGCGAATGAGAGGTGACGCTGAAACTATAGCCTATTTTGAAGCAAAGGACAAATCACTGCAAAATGGTATCGAAAAGTTGAGGGTCGCTATAATCAGTGTATCTGAAGGAATTATGTTGAATAAAGAAAACATTTGCCAAAAAATGTGTTTTACTATGGTAGGCCAGGGACTTTTTCAATTACCTGTTATGTAACTAACAATTATGTGATTTGTTGTCTTCAGGTAGTGAGACCACTGTTACAAAAGCAATTGTAAGTGTGTAGCTATAATCAAAGGAGGCGAGATTGAGACCTACAGCACGTCTTTAAATAGTTAGTACTTAAAAACAAATATGAATATACTTGAATATGAATATTTATGAAATATGAATTATATGTTAGTACTTAAAATGCACATTATAAATGTGAATATACAAATTCACATTTAATATGCGTTTTTAACTTTGTATGAGCTATTTGTAAAAGAAAATTGAGATTTCTTTTAAAACATTCTTTTAGTATTGTGTGTAAATTCTTAGAATTCTTAAAAAAAATCCTTTTCTAGCTAAATATTAATTTAGAAGCATGTTTTAGATCCTTTATGAGACACATTTTAATGCACAAGAGAATTGATTCTGATTATTTACGAGACCATGGCAAGTAATTTTTTTTTTTTTTTTTTGCTATGGTTTCTGTTAATGTGAAAGGCCGATTTCAGTATATTTCTAAGATATTTTCTCATTGATTGATGTATTCAATGCTATTGTCCTACCTGTGGCAGAGAATTTTGGTCTGGGATACCGTTGGTTTAAAGACAATTTTTACTTTATATAAAACTGTAGTATATGTAGAACGAAGTTTTACAAACCGAAGGCACAGGAAGATATAAATTGTATTCAAAATTTTTAAATTAAGAATTACATAAGACTTAGACTAAAAATAATAATAATAATGATATTAAAAATACAATTTTATCAAGCTATTAATTTCTAAGCTATGAATTTTTGAGTTGTATTTGTACAAAATGGTTGCTGCGAGAATAGTTATTTTTCGATACAATACATAGCGCGCTAACAATCTAATTTCTGTAGATATCTTTGTGCACAAAGGTGGCTCTTGTACTGCTTTCAGTTTGAAATTGTGAACAATCGAGCTGACAGAAAGTACCCACCTACCTTTGCGAGTGACAGACGTTTTCTTTCTTTTTTTTTTTTTTTTTTTTTTAGTTATTTAGAAATTCGAATCTATTTTACATGTGTTAATTTTGTCAGAAAAGAAATAGCGCACAAACGCTATAAGCGATTAATTAGGGAATTTTCCTAACGACCTTCACATACCATGCTTTCTAATATTTAATTCTTTTTTTAATTATATCATCGATGTAAATGATGCTTAAACTAACTTCATTTGTAAAAAAATTTGCTAGTTTTTAAAGAAAGCCATGCAATATAACATAGAATTAATCGCTTTACATATATTGCTACATATTTGATGATGAGTTTGTTGTTTGTGTCCTTATTCTATTTTGAAGTTCCATGGACCTATATAAGAGGCTTAAAACCTCCCTTCCCCTGTTTTAAGGTAATGGTTTATATATCTAACACTATATATTTTTAATGGGAAAAAGAATTTAAACGAAATATATTTTTCATTCTTCTCACAAAATACCAAATATCTCGGTCAAATAGAAAATAAAATAAAATCATAAATATCTCCAATTCTCTACATAATGTAATTAGAAGTTCAATCCATTACAAATTTAACTGGTTTCTTACTGTAGAATTCAACTGAAATTACTTAACAACAGATTACGATAAAAAAAATAGCTATATATGCATTTAAATAATAAGAAATATATTAATAAAATTAACAAGCTTTTAAAAGTTCAACAAATACCACTCACATAATTAGAGAGATAATTTTAATATTGACAAAGAAGATTACCTACCTCGAGGTTTTAATCCTATTTTCAGAAAGTCGGCCAAAGACTAGATTTAATCATTCTTTTTAACAAGAATTGCCTCCCTTAGGGGATTTATGTAATGTAAAAATATTATTTTTTTCATTCAATACTACTTTTTTCATTGGATTATAAAAATAAAAAATTCGGTAGATGGTATTTAATATAAAAAGATATGCATTTGGAGGCTACTGTGCTTGATTTGCAGAGTAATCGATTCGTGGCCAAAAGGGAGTTAATTCTAACACACAATTTTAAAATCAGCCCTCTAACAGCCTCTGGCACACATTGAAATCATCGAGCCTTAAATTCTTTATATTGACAGGGAATGGAGTAGCATCAACATTGATCAATTATTGATCATTTTAAAAAACGTAGAAAATCTTAAAATCAAAAATATTCAATAAATAAAATTTAACCATTTCATTGCTTTTCAATTCCTTACAAGGGTGGTTCTATAAGTACTTGTATTTAAGGACAGATGGCGTCGTTAAGGTAAATAATTTTTACCATTGGATGCTGTCATCTGTGAAATGTAGCCAAAACAAATTTCACACTGATTCCTTAAGTAGTTTTTATTTGGTATTCATTTGCTGTTAAATCAAAATTTGATTGCTGCCGCGTCGATTTGTCACCGTTGAAAAGACCTGGATTCATCATTATGCACCGGAAATCAAACAAAAATCAAAACTTTGCGTTGCTTCCAGTAAATATTTTCCTAAAAAAGGCGAAGATGGTCTCAACGGCTGGAAAAGTTGGGCCGATGAATTTTTAAGGTACGAAAGGCATCATGATCACGAATAGAAATAAATGAAACTTAGACAGCTATCTAATAAGTCATGATGCTTACTAAAAACAAACCATTTTCGATATTTCGAGCACCATCTCTTGGAATTTCTAAGGACTTATTGAATGACTTTCGTATCATAAATGCAGAAACTAAAATTAAACTCTCATTAACCAAATAATTTACAAAAAAAATTATTACACATGTAACATTTCAATACCGAAGCTTTATGATTGTACCAATAAATTATATTTTGGATCTAGATTCGTATAGAACAGCAAAATTTCTCAAGAATGATTTGCTTAGTTAATTAACCTGTCATAATGCAATATAAAATTCGTTTACCTCTGCATAATTAATTTGTTATTAATACCATGAATATTTATGCACATAATTTAATATTATGACTTTGCATATACATCAAATTTCTCTCTCTTGCATTATACGGATTAAAATTAGCAGCAAATTTAATAAGCAATAAATATATGCATCAAAACAATATTAATATGAAAAGTACGTACAACAATAGTAATGAATGTAGGAAACATTTTGCGATGAAAGTTCTGTTCAATTTATATTTAAAATGAAAAGATGTTTAAAAAAGAATGTGCGACATATTTATTTTTAGAGTAAGGTTATTCTATAATTCCAATATTTTAAATTCCAAATAATAAATCCAAAGAATAAGGTTATTCTATAATCCAAAGAAATATAAATTCTTTTATATGACATTGAATATTATGGAGTTACATCTTATATGTGAGGAATACAAGCATTTTCTAATTACTAAGGGATCCAAAAAAAAAAAGTTCCTTAAGAAATTGGGCATCGTAAACTTTATTTGGATTCAAACATTGCATTTTTTGTAATCTTCCATTACACATCGCGAACCAAACTCTACTCCTGAATTTTTCTTTTCAAAAGATGTCTAAGCTGAGTAGTTCACAATTACACCACATATTTGACGTAATCGATTTTTTTTCATGATTGCTTTTAAAATATATTATTCTTTTGAAACTAGCCTTTATGCGAAGTTGATAGAAAATTCACTTTGAAGCAATTTTAAGATTTGACATTAGGAGCAAGATATGTGAAAAGTAATTTTAAAAAAGCGACGATTGCAATTCCAATTCTTTGTCTTAAAGACTGTGGAGATATATTCCATTCATTTTAGAAGCGCGAAATGTTTCTTTTGCAAAAAGTAGTGCAAAATGTGTGTCCCTATGCATTCTCTTTTTTTTTCTACCTAATCCACCATGTGTTGATGGAATTTGCATGGCAATGTTACAACTCGGGACATAAGGAACCCATCAATATTCCAGCAGCGCTTCGAAAGAGATTAAATTATTAAAACTCCGGATGGATACTGTCTTTCTTTGCCTTATTTCCATACAAGTTGCATTTTTTTTCTATTTTTCCTTTATCCGTGAATAAGAGAAAGAAATGAGAAAGCAATTCTGGGATCTTGCAGAATGTTGCTCGTTTCAGGGAAAAAGCAAGTGCATACTTTTTTCATCATCTCATTTTTGTCGTTATTTTCGTTATGTTGGACTGATATTTTCCAGATGCAAATACTGTTACAAATCAATTTTCCCTTTTGTTCTTTTAAGAGTATATATGTGCCAATAGTAAAAGTTCCATTACATTTTTTAAAAAAAGTTATCGACATTGTGTTACAAATTTTCAAAGTAACTGGTGAGTAAGTTAAGATTTCTAGTCTTCACTTCAGAAGAGTAATATGTCAGAACATAAAAATCATAATAAAGAATATATTATAGATGCTTTTCGTTTGTGAATCCTTTTAGTAAATGGATAACTTGATTAAGACAGTGATTTACAAATGTTTACTTTAATCAAAATTGAAATATTGTAGCATTTTTAAATTAGATTAATATCGTAATGCACACTTTCAAAAGCAAAATAAAAACAATATTTTCAAGAATTTTTTTTTAAAAAAAAGCTTAATATCGTTTTCATGATTAATTTAACTACACATGGTACCACATAACGATAATAATAATAACAATAATAATATTCATTATTAAAAGTTTAATTTAAAATATACGATAAGTGTTGATTGTACATTAATTAATTTCAGTATATTTACTTCTAAAATATAAAGTGGAAACACGTGTAAACTATTAAAAAACAATCTAACTTTTTAAAATCTTTGTAATTCTTAAATACATAATATGTATAATTCCTTTTTTTTTTTTTTTTTTTTTTTTTTTTCTTTTGTAAATAAACGTTCGTTCCTTTTTATTAAATAATGTCTGTGGGTAATATTTTAATCAGATTTTTAAGCTCAGATTTTGCTGAATATCAGCTGCAAGCTATTTGAACAAATTTAATTATAATATTGGCATATATTAAGTGATGTCTTAAGATAGTGGTGTAGACGATTGTATTCAAAAAAACAATCAAGCTTATGCAAAGAAGACGGAATAATTAATGCTTTGACAAATAAATTTATTTATTATTAATCTTAAATTCACAATATAACAATTTCAACATATATTTTTAAAAATTAAATGGAAGAATGTACTTTTTTTTTCAAAAAAAGCAACACGAAAAAGAAATTCATGGAGAAAACTGTCATTGTATGTGTACGTGTATTTTGTGCATGTCAATTATTCTGTACAACAAACAAAAGACACATGAACTACGTCATTCTTTTACAGTGACAACAATTTTTCTATGATGATCATATCAAACTCTCTGACATAGCTTCAAAATAGGAACATCAAATGATAATTTATAGTTGAATTCCTAAAGTTTTATACTTCATACACTCAATTCCCGTCCTAAGAATTTAAATGCAATCACAATGGGGGGAGGGGACTTTTGAAATTTTTTTAACAAATTTCTTTTCGTGCAGATTTCTTGTTGTACACTTTTGCTCCTAATTGTTAAGAGCGCGACGATAAAATCAATTAAAACTGAAAAGTAAAGGAATTGGGGCGGTCACTTTCTAGAGCCTGTCATATTAAATTTATATTCTTTTTATATTACTTACATGCAGCTTTACAGAAAGTAAAATTTCCTATTCTTTTAAGAACTGAAAAATATCAAAGATATTTTTATTTTGGTGGCTTAATCCAAGATACAATCAATGTCAAAATATCATAATAAGGCTTTTGAGTTTTGTTAAATATTTTCATTATTAATAATTCTAAAAATGCTTTATTCTGGAACCTCTTATTTTCACTAATATTTAAATTGAAAATATTTGTTTTTGTATATAAACGGTATGCACTTTACTACCGAATACGTAACCTATCTCATTTGAATATAGAATTGATTTTGTTTTTTCATGCATTAAGCCACTCAGTTTAATGTACAAATAATTTATATCCCCAATAAAACAAAATGCTGGGTACGCCCATGTATGTATATCATATTAAGAAATATGTGGAATTTTAGGGGGATAGAAGTGATGTGCAAGATTTTATACTTTAAAATTAATTAGATTTGTTTTTGAAAACTTTGCTTTGTCTGAAAAATATCTGGTTGTTTTCAAATTTATGCAGGACTGCAAATTATCCCTTGTTAAGTTGCCTTTTAGCTTACTTGTTATTTGATTCGTAGAAAACTATGTTTGTTCGTATAAATACGTAGAGTTAAAGATAAGAACAGTAAATGCTAGTCGTTGTTTTTTTTATCACGTCATATGTTTCATTCCATATATCAAATATTCCTGTTTCTATTTAAGGTAATTGTTTTCATAATTGTCCACTTGTGCCGAGAAATTAAAGGATTTCTTTCTTTCCAGCTCTTCCGAGAAGCTGGTCATATCTGTGAATTTGTATCTCCTCAGTTCCTTACTTTTTAAATCTATTAACTGCATCTAAAGTGAAGCAGTATTTGTGTTAAACGATTGTATTTGAGCTCGTCGACTTTTATTTTGAAAGGACGTACAACGAAAAATAGTGCACCTGAATTTGTTCTGAATTCTTGAAAACACTTGCCAAAACTATTCATTTTTCCATGTACCATGCTGAAAGATTTTTTTATCCAAAACAAAGATTTCTTATCTTTTTCTTCGCAGTACTATTTTAAATGCTGGATGTGAAGCAATTCCAATTTATATTTTCAACGAGATTTTGTAGTTTAAATGCAAAACACTTTGCAACTTACAATAATGCATAGTATTTGTAACAATTCAATGAAAGCATTAAGATATGAAGTTATGTAGGCCATAAAAAAGAAATTTTACTGCTTAGTGTCATCTTCTAGCTCCTGATGTGTTATACATTTTTTGAATTGGAACTATTTTATTTGTTTCAAACATGAAACTAAGCGCTTCAGAGCGTTTTCTCAGAAAGGCCAGCGAAACTCATATCGTACAAGTAAATCTACGCACTCACTATCCATTTCATGGAAAATTACTTTAAATTGGTTGATGATAAAGTGGTTTGCTCAAGATACCGTCAGTTACCTTGATAACGAAGTTCATTACTATGACCATTTCTCCAGGAACTGTTTGGATGCAAAACGCTTCTTGATGTATTACGCAATGGAACGTGAGAAATTTAAGGACAATTTTTTCCTTTTGAAATTTATGCAACTTCTGTATTTACTCCTTTATACTTTGAAATCCATCAGAGCATTGGAACTTATTTTAAATGAGCTGATTCTAGAGTGTTCCAGAATGTTTTTTCGTTATTCGCAATACTTTCTCCGCGAGGTTGTCCCTTAGCATCATCTGTCCGAGAAGTTCTTTGGGACCTTATGCAAACATATATATCTCGAAGAGTGATACTTGTACAGTGTCACTAATATCCCTCGACTCATCTATTGAAATTGATATTGTGTAAGTTATCTTAATATCTTCGGCTTATTACCCTGATATATTCGAAGACATTTTAGCAGTCCTGTCTTGCACTGTTTTCGCACAGAAGGTCAGTTCTTTAATTTTTTCATGATTGCTGCTTTATTATTACAGTCGTAACAGATGAAGAAGCAACTTTTGATGTTATCACTGCCTATGAGCTGTTTCCTTTTTTCGGGATTTTTAGAGAAAAAGCTCGATAGATTGGCAAATGTGATTGTATTTGAACTATGCGCTCAATTTTTTAACATGATACACGACTTCTGATTATGATGCTCAAGTACTGTAACAAATATCTAACTTGCATCATGTTTTCCAGCTATACCACATATAGAAGAGAAAACTGAAGAGCCACGTGCGGCTCACGAGCTGCTGGTGTAGGGGAATGTGTTGTAGCTTAAATAATTGTTTCAGCTGCCTCCGAGCATTTCCAGAGTGCAGATCTCGCCCAAAGTAAAAGCATCTTTAGTACTTGCGTCGAGAGGGAAAATACAGTAATCCATTGAGAACGTTTGTGAGTTTAAATTTTACATTAAACTGAACATATCCAATACGGAGATTTTGTATAGGATCAGTGAGGCTCATATACGACAAAATCATGACCAGAACGCGTATTTTAGAGTAGAACAAAAAGGGGGGAAAGGTTCAAAAATGGTAGGAGTGACGTCGAAGACGAATAATACGCAGGACATCCGAAATCAACCAGAACCGATGGACAGGAGACAAAACCTTAAGACATTTTTAATTGTAATCGTCGAATAAATATTCATGTGAGGTCAAGGATTTAATGAAATCGACACAGCCGTCAATAATGTCCAATGATTCTTAAATGCGGAAAATGTTTGCGAAGTTTGTGCTTGAGATCTTGACGATTTCTCGTGAATTCTTGAAATGGATGAAAATCTTGCCAAATTATTAGATATTGTTGTGACTGAGGAAGAAACGTGGATTTTCGAGTACAATCCAAAAACCAAATGGCAAAATCCTGAGTGGCGCACAAACGCCTCTCCTCGATCAGAAAAAGACCCGCATGAGCAAATCAAGAGGGAAATTGATGCTCATTATCTCCTTTGATGCGAAAGATGTGGTCCACTAGTAGTTAGTGAGTGAGAAATAAGCAGTCCATGGTACGTTCTACGCTGAAGTGCTCTAGTAATTGAGTCCGTTGTATCTAAATGGAAATCACCAATACCTATATTACCCATGACAACAATGAACCCAATGGCACATCTCTAATAGTAAAGGAGGTATAGGCCAAACACAACGTTACAATGCTGTTTAGCGACCTTGCAGCGCACATCTGATTCTACCGACTTCTTTTTGTCTCATCGGATTAAAAATGCCTGAAATGACATCGCTTTTGGAACGAAATACTACGTGATCCACGGAAAGCTTGCTAGCTTTGATATGATATGGAAACTAAGAAAAAGGCTCTAGCAGTGATATATTGATGCGAGTGGGTCACATTATGAAAATTATTTAACACATAGTACATATACAACTTCAATAAATTTCTTTTAGTAACCTTAGTCTCGATACTTATTGTATAATGTAATTTACATTCACTGTTTTTTTTTATAATCAATTCAAATTAAAATCCGCTTTATAAAACTGAACTTTTTTAAAACGTTTTTATGTATTTCACTTGGTGTGTGTGTCATCAAATTTTCGATCGTTAATTTAACAAACTTCCCATCAAGTTAGAGCTCTGAAACTTTGGGAATCGTTCTTACTCGCCTAACAATGTAATATTTAGACATTTGCGACAAGTTTTAACTAATATTTTCTTCAATTTGCAGTTTAGCCCAACCGCTTGGCATGATTTCAAAAATTGGCACCAAACTTGGCGATTTTTTTTGGCTGAACATTAATTCCGTAAAACGGACCAAGGTAGCCACATTTGGCAAAATACCACCAAATAATTCTTGTCGATAAGGGTGGTTGGGTTAAACTGCATTCCAACCATTTAATTTACCGGATGAATTAATTAATTTTAGTTAGTTTTAACGTTTTTATGTATTTCACTTGGTGTGTGTCTGTCTGATTGTGTATCAGTGTCATCAAATTTTCTATCATTAATTTAACCAACTTCCCATCAAGCTAGAGCTCTGAAATTTTGGGAACCGTTCTTACTTGCCTAACTATTCAATATTTAGATATTTGAGACCGGTTTTAACTAATATTTCAATAATTTTCATTAATAAACTTTACCACCATATAAAAACGTTGGTTTTTATCTCGAATTATTTATTGAGCGATTAAATTTGGAAATCTGTATAAATACGTGCGCATTTTTAAACACCTACACTATTATCCCAAAATATTATAGTAAAATCTTGCTAAAATACAGCTATTTTCAACTTAAAAATTGTAATTTAGGGGATTTTACATTTCTAAACATGTATTGCAATAATGCCACGTAGATATTGAAGGGAGTTGAACTGAGCACACAATAGATAAGTGTGTGAATAACAGATTTATATTAGTAGACTAAGAAAATTCTCAGACTGAAAAGACATGAGTTTATATATTGCTTGAGAATACTCCTGAACACTGCTTTGAAAACATAAAGAACATTCTAAAAGGTGTCGTAGAAATTTTAGAGAAGATAACAACTAGTATTAGAATGACAAAACCATCAGCAGGAAAATTTAATGTTATCAGTACTGGGTTTCGAACCCGAGAACTCTTATTCTGTAGACGAGAGTTTTACCTCTGCTCGCTCGGTGCTTGTAGGTTTCGTGGCAGTATTTCCATGTGTCATTTGAAAAAGAGTAAAAAAACTCAATTGTTTACCATTATTCACTTCGACAAAAATTTTATTGAAATGTAGTGTTATTAATATAAAGAGTCTTCTTGTGAATGGTTGTTTCACTATTTAATTTTCATGGTTTCATGCCGGTTTTTACTTGTTAAGTGAATGAGTGTATTAACCGAAGTGTTGCTTTTTTTTTTTTTTTTTTTTTTTTTTTTGTTGTTGTTGTTGCTAATACTATATTCGCATAAATTCTGAAATTTCTATTTACATAAAGTTACGTATGTAAAATCTGTTCCACAACTAATTTGTTATATTCTTACAGCAATTCTTGGGAATTGATTTCGTGAAGTCGTCGCTATTGACCGCCTTTAGGGGCCTTTCGTTTGAGTCCATTCATAGTGTGACGAAAAACTTCCTTTAGATGTTTTAGATCATACCTAGATTTATAACAAGAGTGTTCAGTCACACCAAATTTGGCAACATAAAATTAATAACAGTGATTTCAAATTATTTTTAAAACCCTAAAGTAGTATGAGTGATTATGGCGCAGGAGCCAAATCTGGCTGTGCTACTCCAAATATTCGTTGATAATTCCACGAGTTGTTTTTTCCACCTTAAAACCAAATTGAAAAGCAATAAAAAACACATTTCAAGAAAAATATTGTAAACCATTGTAAAAGGGATAAAATCTCAATATTTAACAGCATTTATCACTTTTAAGATAAATATAATAAACAGAAATTGAACAGAAAAACAAATAAACTTCAAGGGTTTTGAAAATTTAAAAATGCAAACCGAATTCCTTAATTATCTAGATGTGGCAATTAATGGTAGAATATGTTAGACTTAACTTCATTCAGTATCTTCCTAGTTAATAAAATGTATAACTCACGCACGTATCTAATTGACGTGAAAAACTAGTGAATTAAATTTTCGAAAACTCATCATTGTTGAAAAATGTAATTAGTGAAATTCTTGAAAAGAATAAATTCCTTGCCACGCACATAGTAAATTTTCCTGTGATTTATTTCCTAATAGTCACTTAGTTAACTTCTCAAAAATGCGAAGTGTTCCACCCTTACAAGCCTCCAAATCAAAGAAAAAACTCAATTACAATGAGAAACAATTAATTTTACTTCTAACTTGTTTCTTATTTTGACAGTATATTTATATAAATATTCGCGTTTTATTATTTTGTTATCACACATCCATACGAAATTAGCTTCTACTTTAAAAAAAAATCTACATAAAATATTATTTCTCAAATCATTACATTTCGAATAATTTGAATTTCCAGCTACATATTTTTTTTTTCCCGTAGCTTCTCTAAATCTAAATACCGCATTGAAGAAAGAATTTATTAATTTTAACAAAAGTCACATTATTCTCCGTTGGAACTCTCATGTGTACGCCTTTTATATCGGTGCTTTTTTTCTTCAATTACAATTGTCTTTTAATTTATTAAAACAAAATTATTCAAATGAAAGCAACCTAATCTTAAGTGGATTAATTAAGAGGCTGTAGGAATTTCTGTGCAGGGAAAAAATATGTTGTACGTAAATTAATTTTCCTTATTGAAATGAATAATTGGAATAAAGTTAGCCTGATTATTTTTTAAATTATATATTTTCTTCCTTATCGTGTAATTGTATGCGCATTCTCAATATCGCTATTTTGTTCATGAATTTTTTTGTGTGAATAAACTGTTTTATAAATAATATCGTTTAATATTTTTGAAAATATCAACAGCTTGAAATAAAAAAAACATTTCATTGTATTATATTTCTATTATAATTATTTAAAATTGTCATTTAAATATTATTTAATCTTTTACGTTAAGAAGAAAGTTATATAACTATTTTAATTAATTATTGAATAAAATCATCTAGCTATGCCACTAAAAATTTGTTTGAAAATGGAAAAAAATATAGAAATATATCAAAAATGATACATCAAAAAATTATAATGTTGTTTGTATTGAGGGTTCTATGAAATCAATAAATGAATTTCGCTAGTATGGTTCACACAAAATTATTCGTTATCTTCATATAGTAGAAGGGAAACAGGTTATTTATAGATCAATTGTATAAAACAAATACTTAAGAAAACATTACCTATTGGATCAATTTTAGAGGAAGCCAACTCTTCTGTTATGCATAAATTAGAAGACTGCTTAAAATCAGCAAAAAATTAACCAAACAATTTATTTTAATATAGATATTTTTGGATGAACTAAATAATGAAATATATCAAAAAAGATTATTGCTAACTTATATGTAAATTAATGTGCAATCATCTGTAAGAATTTTTTTATAATATTCTTCAGATATAGTTTATCCTCTATTATATCGTAATTAGTACACTAATTTTTGGAATTTAAGCTTTAATAAGTTAAAAAAGCAACACTTCTTTCATGAATATTATTTTCAAACACTGCCTTGTTGTAGTGACGATTTATGTAAAGTTTGCTTAGATAAATATAACAGTATATAAGTTATATGGTAACATTTCTTCGGTTCATAAATTTTGTCTTCATATATCTTTCTCTAAGTGAATTAAAATAAAGAATTGAATGTAACATAAATTAGAAAAATCATGCACTTACAACACAATGAATTGAACTTATATTTCGAGACAGATAGGAAATTGTTTGGATTCTTTTCATGAACACAAAAATAAAAGTTTCGTTTGCTTTTATGAATATTAATTTTAGGCTTACTCATTAAATCGTCGAAAGGAAGGCACAAGGTCGGGGTAAGTTAATAATTGTCGTAGAATGCTAGGCGGTAATCGGTGGAACCGTATAATGCTATTAAATTTCTCATATTCTAAGATCTCTTGAAGTAATTATATTCCACATCACGAAAAATGAATTATCAGCGAAATGATAATTTAGTACAAACCACGCGCATGCCACCTGATTATAATTATACGGGTGTTATGCTAAATACATGTATTCGAAAACTCTATTTTAAACTTTTATATACGTATATCAAAAAAGTAAACATATAAATAAAATTAGGAAAAAAAATTGACGAAACTATTCCAGGTTTTACCTCTCATGTTCAAAGATTTTCTAGATCCTTAGTTTGTTATAATTAATGTCATATTAGAAGCTATGCAAAGATTATTGTCAAAAGACTAAATCATATACTAAGCGACGCTTATAACATCCGAGAGCTGGTACCTCATTGCTCTAAATTCCACACCACATGTTTCTGAAGAAACTTTCATTATCCCGCTCGACAGCTTTTTGCTGGTAATTGGACTTGAATGTCTCGGATCAAGACGCGTATGACACCTGAGAGTTGGTACTTCATTGCTCTAAAATCTTCTCCACGTGTACTTTGAGGCTCAGTTGAACTTTCCGAAGAGAAAAGCTTCAACTGGGACTCAAAGTATTGAGTGTCGTGGGTCAAGACGCGTATGACACCTGTGAGTAGGTATCTCATTGTTCTAAAATCATATGTGAAGTACGTGGAGTCGATGTATGTCATCAACATAACGCTGGTTCGTTAAGAATCAAAGTGTACCGGCCATCATAGACTATGCGCCACTATAAGGACAGCATTAGTTGAGTTTTCCCCCACTAGATGGCTGCACAAGTCTTGCCATACTTGGTTGTAGACAGTTAAGAAAGTGATCAAAAATATTTCAAAATTAATATTAATTATTTATAGTATTATAATAAATACAATGGATACACAACAGTAGTGTAAATAATAATTGTTAATGCCTAAACTTCAGTTGTTAATTTTATTTTTGTATTTTTGTATATTAATATTTTTAGTTAAATTGTGGGATTATGCTTTTTAACTGTAAAACGAGCTGTATATATATCGATAAAAAAGAGATGAATGAGCCACTTTTGCTTGTACCTTTCAAACATGTTGCCGTGTATCTAATCTCGGGCAAATAAAATTCCGTAATGATCCAGAACCGGTCAAGGAGTAATCTCATTTTTTTTGCAACACGCAACATAATTAAATTAATTATATGCTATATTCACTATCGGACTGCACAAAAACAGTGACCGATGGTAAAGAACACCCTTCCCCATAGAATATATTACCCCTGCTGTGCGAGCAATGTGTCGTGCGACAGCGTGGGTGCAATTGCACCTTTTATCAATGCGCCTCCATGCCAGTATGACGTTATCACCTGTCCCCCTTAAGAACCAGGATTTATCACTTAAATATTCTTTCCCGAAAGGCAACTAGAAATAGCTCGTCGAATAACTTGCATCCCTACATCCGACTTTATTGTGGAGTGACACTCTGTGGGGCCACGAGTGCTTGCAACCCGATACTTAGATCTTCTGGTTGACTTACTAGTCGTTTCAAACCCAGTTCTCCGCACGTGGGTATCATCTCGTGTCCTGCTCCCAATATATTCTGATGGTACACTCCGAACGATCTACCTAGCAAGCATCACTGCACGTTAACCACCCCGAGGTTTTCATGCCGATAATCAGGCCTCTCTCAAACTCGTTTAACTATGCCAAATGTCTTCGAATACATCTACCTGCCATTCATCGCATACTAAAGTACTCCTAGAGTAGTATTATGATCAATACACTTATGAGTCTTCCTCTTTCCACCAATTTATAAGGAACCCACTTACTCACTATAGCACCACTGCAGGGTGTGGAGTCATGCGCATTGGTACCAAACATGGATAATTTTCACATCGAATATCATTCAATTACTGTTGTATTCCATTGATCTTCGAATTCAATATTTGAGAGAGCTTCTAAGTTTTATACCAGTTTATTTTCATTCGGACGTACACAACACAGACATAAATGGTTCAAATCAGAAGGTTATCATTTTAGAGAGTGATTCGAATTAGACGCATTCACACCATCGCCATGCTCTCAAGTTCTGTTTACTTTCTCTTTTTCGACTGGCGTTGCCAATCGCAGTTTAACAAACTATACAAGAATAATGGAGCGCTCGCGATAACTACTTTGATTAGCAATTGTAGCACGCTTCCATCTTGATGCATTCTATTACAGTCATGGCTGGAATAATAAGACCAATTATCCGAGTAAAATCTATCTATTTTATGTTGAATGAGAGAAAGAGGGAATGTTACATCTAGAGATGGGTGGACTTACTTCCACTCTCTTCAGTAGATAAAGCAGAAGAATAATATTTACATGTTGAACAGTTGTAGAAGCCAGAGACGTAGTTTCAGCATCGAGGCTAAAGTTGAAGAGAAGGGAATTTACCTTGCATATAATTTATATGCAGATTTCTTCAGATCACGTGGTAGTGGATGAAGAGATTTTAGCTGTAGACAAAAAATATAGGAGGGATATCCCTACAGGTTTGAATTCGTGAGAACAGCTGTCATTGTAGATTTTAAGAGCAAATGATTGCATAAATTTAAATCTAAATTGGAATGGTATCAGGATATAAATCTCTGAAGCCTTTTCTATGATTGTTAAAGAATAAGAAAAATTAGAAAGTGGAAATAAATTATATTTAAGTGATATCATTACACACACACACACATATATATATATATATAATGAAAATAAAAATTCAATAATATGAATAAATTATTTAAAACAATTAACTAAAATTTGTATAGAATTAAATATTAAAACACAAGAAAATTAGTAACAATCAAAGAATACAAGTAATTGTTTTTAAAAAAAGAAAAAGTATCAAGAAATCTAATAATTTTTAATTACCTAATACATAGAATAAAAAAAATTAAAAATTACGCAACCAATCTTTTAAGAAGGATATCTATACCTGAAAGAATATAAAATCAATAAATACTGGAAAGAAAATAAAATTCAACTTATGAAAATGTACAAAATAAAGCATAAAAAACAAAGAAAAGAAAAACCGTAATGAAAATGAAATAAACGGGACCTTTGACAAATTAGCTAGTAAAACAATACTTTACAGACACCAAAAAATTCTAACAGAAAAATGTTACTATCAATAGCTGAAAATTCTATAAATTCAAAAATCAAGATGCAAAAGAAATTAAGTGAGTTGTACCTATCGATTTTTTATATACATGCTATCGGGTATCAAATGAAAACATAAAGGATAATCTAAACAGTAAAACAAGTACACTGGTTATCATAAATTAAGGAAAATTCACAAAAATCGCGATAACTCAAGAAATTACACATGGAATTTTATGAAACTTACCCACAATATACAACACATAGTAAGGTATTAAACAACATAAAAAGAAATTATCAGACATTAATAGTAGTATAGAAATTAGCACATGTATAAAATAAACAAATTGGAAGTATCGGTTTGCAATAGAAAAAGTACCTTTAATATGGAATATGATTGCCTCTAGAAGCAATACAGCACAAACAGCGATGTGTGATGCTTTCAATTATGCGGTCTATCAGTTCAATAGGAAGTGAGAGCCATTGCTTTTGTAAAGCAGATGCAAGCGCGGCAAGGGTCTGAGGGGGCGGATTGATGGCAGATACACGCCTCCCTAGAGCATCCCAAACGTGCTCGATAGGATTCAAGTCCGGGGATCGAGCTGGCCACTCCATGCGCGTAATTGTTTCCTGTTGAAGATAATCATCAACAATGCGAGCTCTGTGTGGTCTTGCATTATCGTCCTGTAACAGGAAGCAATCACCAATCGCCCCGGCATATGGGCGCACATAAGCATCAAGGATGTTGTCTCGATAAACCTGAGCATTCACGGTTCCCCTTGGAAAGACATGGAGGTCTGTGCGCCCTCCTAAGGATATGCCTCCCCAAACACAGACACTGCCTCTTCCGTATGCATCTCTTTCACGGATGTTTGATGGATGATAACGGGTCCCAGGTTCTCTCCATATCAAATAACGTCTACTGTCACTTTCTAGACTAAACCTGGACTCATCCGTAAAGAGAACAGGCCTCCATTGATCTGACGTCCAGTGGACATGTTGTCGGGCCCACTGCAAACGGTCTCTCCTATGGCGTGATGTGAGCGGCACGCAAATGGCTGGTCGTCTCGCATACAGACCACCTTCGTGGAGCCTTCTGCGCACAGTTGACGTTGACACCAACCTTCCGGTGGCTGCAGCAAGAGAGGATCTAAGATGTGTCGGAGTAGCGGTTCTATTCCTGCGTGCACTTAATGTCAAATATCGGTCATCGGCACTGGTCGTAACAGTTGGCCGTCCTTGACTGAACCTCCTAGATGCCGAATCTGTGGTTTGAAATTGCCTCCAAAGTCTATGAACCACAGATGGACTCACATTTAGCCATCTGGCCACTTCTGATTGACTCTGCCCTGCCTCTAGTCTCCCGATGGCTCTCCATCGTAGTTCTTCAGGCAAATGATGCCTAGAGGTCATTATTACGAATTGGCTATCTCAGATTTTCAATGTCGCAATCACAGTAAAATTTGTGTGCTTTCTCTCAAACTTGGACTTTTATGCTCCAGGCAGATGACGTAAGCCGAGTGCAGCGTCACTAATTTGCATATTGCAATTTTACTCAGCTACTCTTAGTGGACAACATATGCAAATTTTGCACGGTTTGGCTTACTTTTGAAAGAGTTATCGCTATTTTTGTGATTTTTCCTTAATTTATGATAACCAGTGTATTATAAAAACTTTTATGCATAGCAACAACATTCCCAAAATTTTACTTCTTAAAGGAAACTAAGTTTAAACTGGAAATGTAGCACAGCGAACTCTATCAGAGAAAAAAAAAAGAAGAAAAATTTCAACAAGGAAAAAAAAAGCTAAATTTTATAAATTTTAAATTACTCTTAATATAATCCAAAAGAAATTCTGCTTGCAGATAAATTTTTAGAAACTTATCTTAATGTAAATATTCTGTATTTTTGCCACAAGTCTAATATTACGTAAAATAAATTAAGTTATGATCCTCAGATATTCAAGTTTAATGAACTTCCCTATGATGAATGAGTGATAGTGAAGTTTATTGGCGCAAGAGCCAGGTGTGGCCATACTGCGTCAAACAAGGTAAATCTGTGATCTAGACGTTAAAACTATGAAAGTAAATTTGTCGACAAAAAGTGTCAAGTGAGAAAGTAAAGTTTATTGGCGCAAGAGCCAGATATGGCTATATTGCGCCAAAAATGATTTAACTGTGGTCTAGACGTGAAAAAAATGGAAGAGAAGACAAAAATTGGTTGACAAGAAGGAGGGTCGAAAATAGAAAAGGATCGCTATGGTATCAAGGGGGCACGTCACCCGTGTTTACCAAAGAAAGTAAACCAATAGGAAATAAAAAAAAATCACTAGGGTGCTTCGGGGATATATACCTGAAGAATGATATATATACCTGATATACCTGAAGATTATACCTGAAGAATGAAACACTCGGGATGCCCATACTTACTTCAAGAAGGCAAGTCCCTAAGGTCCCCTGATATAGTCCCCAGGGGCAGGGTGCCCGGCTATACCCCCAGACGCTGGGTACCCATTTTAGTCGCCTTTTGCGGCATGCTTGAGCTACAGTGGGACTATTCTGTCATTCCCGCTCACCACACGGGTCTTCCCTATATGGAAACTTAACGAATCACGAAGGAATGCATAAATATCTTTTGTCATATATATTACTAAAAATTTAATACATTCTATTATAAAAAAAAACGTCTTGATATTCCATTTCATTTATACTAACTTTAGTTTGCAAAAAATTTAAATAATCTGGATAAAAAGTTTGTAATTAATTTGTAAAAAAAATAACATAAACAAATCTAAACATTCTAAAATTATCAATATGAAAATTATCTTCATAACAATTATTAACTAAGCAATTACTTGAAGGCCTACCTTGTTGTATACTTTCAATCGGTTTATATATCCTATTATGAAAAATATCTAATTCTCTTTCAAAATCAACATAAATAATAAATTTTTCACATGGAATAACCTTATAAATATTAAATTTGCTCTTAGTTTCTTAGAGAGAGAACTTAAATAAAATCCTTTGTCAATACAAAAGACCTTCAAAATCATAACTATTAATAGCATAAATTTGCTTATTATTATCAGACTATGTAAGCTCTATTTTCAGTAATGGCAGTACTCTTCAGCTTATTTATAAAATGTTTTGTATATTTTTTTTACCAGTAAGGTTAACATTTGTATTCGAAACAATAGTTACAGTTCTAAATTTAATAAAATTTTTATGCTAACAAATGTGAATTCGATTTTATTACATTAACACCATTTTTCTTATAACAAATTCTATTAGAAATTTCTATCTGACATTGCTCACTACTTTAAAGGAGTTTATTATTCTAAAGATGTGTAACAGTTAAATTAATGTAGAATATTTTGTATGTAATAGCATAATTGTTAGTTACTATGTCTATTAAAGTAATAATAAATATTTTACTTAATAATTATTCTTTATAATTAAGTCCTAATCTAATCGTTTTAACTCTCTCTCCCTCTAAACAACTCAAGTAATTTCAAATGAGAATACATTCGATTCCTTACAGGATTAATTCGGAAGTTCTGTTAGCATTCATCTCATTTCTTAATTGGAGCACTATGGTGTCACTTTTCATTTTAGTGATCTGGTTTACGAATAACAAATGTAAGAAACTAAATAGAATGTTAGATGTTATTTTCCATTTTATAAATATATATGTGTGTGCCCGTGCGTGTGCGTGTTAGCAAGTCGCCACCATGATTAAATTATCTTCCAAATCTTGGGTTGAATAAAACAAGTTATTTAAATTATGAAAACCTGAAAACAATTCAACTGGAAAATTAATTTCATAGTGTATTCATAAAATCTGAAATGGGATCAGAAAGTTTCTCTCCAAAATAAACATATTTTAGAAATGGATTCGAATTTCAGTGCTATACTTTTGTTATTAAATGTATTAAAGGATCTCTATCTTATGGAAAAGAAATACAAATAAAACTACGAAAATATCCTTTTCGATTTCCCACCACAAATACTTTTGAAAATATCATAACTCAGAGAAAATATTTACGATGTTAATTTGCATGCGCGACCAAATAGAAAATTTTTGTTTGCATTTCAACATCAAAGACTTCATGGATACAGCGAGAAGAAATGAAGTCGATGCATTACATTTCACTTTAAAATTCGTCAACTACTGTTTCTTGTAAGTTTGTTTACGAAAAGAATGTCAAATGCGCTGCACTCATGTGGCTTAGCCAACTCAATAGCTTAATGCTACATGAAATTTACTAAAAATATTCTACCTTCATTTTTAAAATTTCTAATTATTCAGAGTTGTTGATAAGGATCCACAACATTCACTAATTAATCTTTATTAGTCGTGGTGGATCAACACACCGTTTTTCCCATCAATAGCAACGAATATTTTTGCAGGTGATATGAAATAATACCAACCAGGCTATTAGTCTTCTATTACCTTGTTTTGTGAATCTAACATTAATTATTCCTCTTGAAGAGAACAAAACAAATAAGTTTATACGTTATGCTTATTGATTTGAGCAATTATTCTGTGTCTAGTAAGTTAAAGTTTCACAAAAAGTATCGACTTTTTTAAAAAAAAAATTTATTATTTCGTTTAATCGATTATTCCATTTTAGGCCATTGAATTCAATATGCCTTTATCGAAACCAGGTAATAGAAGAACTAAACCAAAAATTGCTGGAAAAAAAAAACCTTCAGTATTTCAAGAAAAGAGGGAATTTAGAGTATTTTTTCCTGTGAATTATTAGCTAAAGTAACCTGCTTGAAATGCTAAGGTGTCCATAATTAAACTTAAAATTTGGGAGTAGCCTGAAGAAAAAATAATTCAACATAATTTCACAAAATTTGGACAACTGCAAGTATTACCTATCACGAAAAAGGTTATTTTCCCAATTCATAACTAGATGGTACATTGCAAGATAAAATACCGGAAAATGCAAACGCCGTAACCATTACAGTGCAGAAAAACACGCAAAATAAAGCTGCGATAAGCAAGCTGAAATCATGCTTGTTTCCACGATAAGGAAAATGGCGCTCACTGTACAGGAATATGCTTTGTTGGCGAAATTGCTTTACCAAACTGGTGCCTCAATTACGGAAACTTTCCAAAAATTTCTGTCTCAGAAATGGTTGCTAAAAACCTTTTTCACAAGTCAATCACTAAGAAACATGATTATAAAATTTGAAGGAACGCAGCCATTGATAGTTCAGCCAAGAAGAGGACGAAAATCTGTTGCAACAAGAGAGGGAAGACAATGTGTCAAATTTCATGAGCAACATTATTGTGTTTGCAAAACTTGTGTCGCTGTGTTCGCAAGATTCTTCAATAGGTGTAACGTTGCTATCCCTATAAATTGCCGGTTATGCAAAAGCATTTACCGCATGGTCTTACTGGTCAACAAATTTTTGCGTTGCAATTTCTTCCGCGATGTGTACTTCAAATTGATTTTTGTCCCCATAATGTTCCCAGAAACATACGGAAGAGATTACTTTCATTTGGACGGTGCGGTTAACACAGACACTGTATTCGGGCAGCAGAAACTTCGCATGAATTTCTGCATATTCCATTACACTCTTTGCAAATATCGATATGGTGCAAAGTTTAGGGTCACATTCATCTCAGAGCCATATTTTTTCCAAGAGCGCATCGCCGTAGGTCCAGTGACGAAGAACGTTATCAGCCAACAATATATCGTTACTGTAGTAATCCATGATTCTGACTGCAACACCGTTTATACAAGATGATGCTAATCACACAAAGCCCAGTATGTGAGAAAGGTGTTCCATTGCTATTTTGCCAATGACATAATCGTCAGTTTCTAACAGCTTGGCCTAGCAGACTTGAATCTATGCAATTTTTAGTTGTGTGACTACCGCAACAACTTGGCGAGTGTGAGTGAAAGTAAAGTTTACTGGCGCAAGAGCCAGATATGGTTATGCTGCGCCAAACAAGATTAAATTGTGGTCTAGACGTGAAGTTGAAAAAAAGATAAAAAAGTTGTTGACAAGAAGGAGGGTTGAAAATAGAGAAGGATCGCAAGGGTTTCCCGGGAGTGCGTCACCCGCGTTTACCAAAGACAGTAAACCCCTTGGGAAAGAAAAAGATCACTAGGGTGCCTCAGGGTCATGATGCCCGTACTTACCTGAAGAAGGCAAAAACTTGGTCCGTCGTTATTTCACCACAAATCTCACCGACAGCAAAGCACGCCCTGTGGGCAATATATCATGTTTTCAATCGTTGACATTCGATTTTACGCTGCCAGATGGTAGCGGACAATGGTGGGCAGAGAGCGAGGGAAAGTTGGATGTTTAGGTGCAAGACATGGAAGGCAGTATATTGAATATGTTTTGAAAATATCAGACTGGTTAATTATACAGCTTCTCTTGCGTTCTTATAAAGGTTACTATACGCCATCTAGGGATGTTTTTTGGAATGTATTTCTTATGCTATATAAAATTCTCATCGTCGCGTTATCCCAAAATTCATAAAATTCTGCTGAATAATTTTTGCTACGTTTTTCACAAATTTCAAGTTTAACTTTGGGTATCCGGTATATTAATGCTATAGAGTACAAATTTGTTACAAAATAAAACGTCCCTAGAACAATGCGAGCTTTCTAATGCAAATCACAAGAAAAAACGTCTCTAATTTACCTTCGTAAATTGGAGAGAGAAAAAAAAAAATACCGACATTTGTTGAAACTATAATCTAGACAGAAAAAAAAAATGACTGATAAGAAGCAGAGCCAAAACTGGAGAAGGGTCGCTAAGATATGTGGATGCGTTACCCATGTTTACTAAAGACAGTAAACCCCATAGGTGAAGAAAAATATATTTAGCCTTCATCGAGGTTATGATTCCCGTTCTTACCTAAAGAAAATAAGCCACTAAAAAGGTATCCTTTCTTCAGTTTCATGTCTTGAAAAAAAATGATTTTTCTTCGAACTTTTAATTCTTCAATCGAATATTTTTCTTATATTGAACAAAGTAATGAAAGAACAAATTTACAACATGACGTTTTTTTTCAATAAAACTTATGAATACGTTTCTTAAATGAATTTTATTAGAATTTAGTGATGTTAATTGCATATTAGTAACCCCCTTCTCTGTATATATATATTATATATATACCCTAATTTTATTTAATGGTGGAATCAAATTTCAAATTTTTCTTAGATATGCCTTTCACTAAAGAGTCAAAAAATTAAATGATATTAATCATAATAATACCTGATTAAAATCTTAGTTGTCAAGATCGTGGACTAGCGGCCGACGGTTTTCGTTCAGTCGCGGGTTCGATCCTTGGCCGCCAAAGACCCGCCATGTAATCGGAGCTGATGCCCGTTAAATCTGTTCGGGGCCCAAAGTCCTCCCGTTGGCATGGTGTTAGGAGAGATGGTGCCAGCTCAGGTGTCGTCCTCGTCACTTGACCGTGGCTCAAAATTACGAGGTCCGTCGCATTTAGCCCTCGTGTTGCTTCTGTGCGACGTTAATAAAAACTAAACTAAAACCTAATTAAAATAGTTTTTAAAGATATAATTGTATTGCTCTGAAAAGATTATCAAATTAAAAAGTTTTTTAAAAAAATATGTCCATTTACTGGTTAAAACATTTGGAAATTTATTATTAACACCTAAATTTGAGTGAATTAGTCTCCTCATACTCGTATAAATTGAACATTATCGAGAAAATAAGTTAGTGCAGATAACTTATTAGAGCTAACAACTGTTTAATCTTTTGAATCATTTTATTTCTTCTGGAAAATCACCTTGTTGAAAAAACTTTGTTAGTATTGTTTTTGCCTCACTCATTTTTATATGCACGCGCACATCAAAAACTCAATTTGATTCTTTTTTTACATTCGATCAACGAAAATGTTATTTTAGTGGTCTAAACTATTAAAATTTTTAATGAATCAATCAGCAAATATTTAGATTTTCTCCACACATAAAAGTATTTAAATGCTTTAGTTGTCGATGTGTGTTAAAGTCATAGTACGCAAAATCTACCCCCCACACGTCATTACCACTTCCAGTGTTCACGAAAAATATTCATTTTAGAGATTACAATGCATAATTTGTAGAAAGTATTTCACTTTGAAACAGTTTTCGTCGAATTTTGTTGAAGAGCACTGATTTGAGTGAAAATTAGTTGAATATGAAATGAATCAAGAGCGGGGGGGGGGGGGGATTAAAATACGTTTCTCACCATTGCATTAGAATACTTTTTACCAAGAAATGCAGTACTAGCACTAATGCCAACTTTACTTCAAAGATGCAGCGCCATCTATTGGCAATTATAACATTTAAATTTATTTATCAATGTAACCATAGGATATCATGCCCAATATAAGACTTATAGACAAGAAGAAATAAAAAATCCGGAAATCATTGTGTTGTTGAATATACTCTAGATAATATTTGTTAAAATATTCTCTATATTATTATGAACTAGAGAGGGCTTTTAAGTATCTGATACATTCAGGTTCAACAAAAAATTGAAACCATATCCAAACATAGTTCAGAAAAGTGAATTTATAAGTAAAATCGCGAAAAATAGTTATCAAATTATAAAGGCTTTTCAGGTATTATTTTTAAATAAAAATTTATTTTACTCATATGAAATGAAGTTATTTAAAGTATTTGTAACTCAAATGTATTAAATTGAATAAAATTAAAAATGTTTAAAAAAATATTTTACTACATTTCAGAATTCTACTAAAAGCTTTTAATATATAATAATATTTTAATATGTAACCAAGGATCGAAATATTGAAGAAAATTCTGTTAAAACTGCTCATATTCTCATAAAGGTATGAGAAAAACATAAAAAAATTTTTCAAGATAAATAAAAAAGAAACGAATTGAATGCAGATTTTTTTTTTTCAAAAGATTTAAATCCCGTAAACGAAATAGTTATGCTACATACAAGATACTTTCAGTTTTTTTTTTTTTTTTTTTTTCCTATTTAAGCATGATTATTTGTCTTAAAGAATATAACTAAATTTATTGATCATGTTAATTTGAACTACAAGTTTTAAGAAATTGCAAAATAATAGTAAATTCTGTATTATTGAAAGGAATAATAAAAGCATTTATTCCAAAAAGAAATTAGTTAAGTTTTTCTGCTTATTATAATCACTGTTGATTAAATATTTCAGCTTACCGACTACAGAAAAGCACAAGTAACTTGAAACAAGTATTGCAAAATACATTTTTATAGTACTTATTTAAGAGAATCCCAGTGTTTTGAAAATTGTATACATGAATAAAATACATCTGAACACAGTAAAGAAAGGAGATCAAGTTATTTATTAAACAAATAAATAAAGTAACAAGTTTCTTCACAAGAGAATTGAAATAATACTGAAAAAAAAATATCCCTTAAAAGTTATAAAGGTGTGAAACTAATATTATCAGTTAAACCATTCTTTCAAAAATGAAACATATATCTCCCATTCACATAGATTCAAAAAACAGTATCACAGTTATAAGAAAAGATTTAAATAAGATAAGACACATATTGCATTCTGGATAACTGAAACTACAAATTAGAATAAAAATCCAATCACCCTTATTTTTCAGAGCTAATGTTTCTATAACATCTATACAACTACATCTGTCTTTATAATGTAGTAGTCTTGAAAACCTCTAAGAAAAATCTTGCTACTTCAATTATGCCTTTATATGATTATCTAATATAAAGCTAATATTTTTTAAGTTAAACATATTTAAAAGCAATACTATTTAACAATCAAACTGCATACTGCAATACATACAGGATAAGCAAACAATAATATAAATATAAGAGACAAAATTACTAACTGAATATTCCTAACAGAACTACATAAAATACAATACTAAGCATTCAAAACACATTGCAAAAATTCATTCTAATGTTGTAAATGGAATGAAAAGAGATAAAAGAAAAAAAAAGCATTAAAAAATAATTCATTAATTCAGATACTCATCACAACAAATGATCATTTTACACACAAACATATAATATTAACTGATTCAAGTTCATAACATAAAATTATACTATATTTAAACTTACATTGTTTAAAAAAAATATTAAATAAAATTTTATTTTGGAAAAATTGAAAATATATCCAATATTTAAATTTTACAGTTTTATATCACAAGATGTATGAAAGTGTAAAGGATTTACAACAATCGTTCACTTTCATAATTATTAGGACTCATTAGGTGAAAAGCACTTTTATCAAGCACGTACAAGCAGACAAGCTCACAAAATGTTACACAATTCTAATTCATTTTACGATGAAAACCTGCAAATAATTCTTTTTACACTACATTTATAACAATAGCACATCACAGATAATAAAATACAATTTCAATCAAAAATAACTAATAATTTATATCAATTTTTATTGGTCAGAAATTAATAACTAATTATAGAATTATTATTTAGGGTGAATTGTTCTTCCAACTGTAAACAGAAATTACAAATTTCTTCCAAATTGTATTTCTAAATCCAAAAGTCTTGCACAGATATTATCAAAAATTATTGAAGTTTCTAAACAAAGATAATCAGAAGAAAATTATTAATAAAGGAAAAATTTAGTAAATTTTGAATATTTTTTATTTTAAATTGAAAGTAAAATATAATTTATTAAAATAAATGAATGAAAAAAAACTTAACTAAGCACTATTTAAATTCCTATTTTGGTTAATCTGTATCACAACATAATCATTTTAAGTTTTAATTACTTGATATGTTTTGCTTTCAGAAAACCAATTGGGAGAAAAAGTAGCATTTTATGTCTTAATTCAAAATGTAATGCATTAAAAATTTACAGCATATTTCAAATTTCATTCAACTATAACATAATATATTTAAAATATGTTTGTATTAAAGGAAGTTTAATTTAAATTTAAAAATAAAGGTTATTAATTTCATATTTTACTGAAAAATACATACAAATTCTTGATAAGTTTTAAAAAGACAAAAATTGTTTAATGAAAAACACAAATTTAAAACAATAGTAAGTATTGATGATCTCAGTCATAACGTAGATTAGTAGGAAATACAAACTTTTCAGGCTACTACATGATTATAAAATTCTTTTACATTAAATTGTCACAAAACAGAAAACATTCAGTCATTAATTAAAATAATTACATATTAAAAAAATTATATTTTTCCTTATTCCTCAGTATAATTCGATTTCTGGCAGTGAATTTATTATCACAGATTTTATTAATTTTAAATTATAGAACTTATTTGATATTATTTAGAAGTAACATGAAAAAAGAATTATTTAATGCTTACACAGATTCAAAGTAATCTAAAAATTAAAATTAGAAAAGATAATTTTATATATTAAAGGACCATTTTAAAAATATCAGTTACTTTGTAATAAGGAATGGAAAAATGTAAATTTGCTCTGGAGAAAAAAATGTATGCATTTTGTATCATTTATAATTTTTAATAAAAAAAATACGGTACCAGTAAACATTTCAACAAGAAAAGGCATTCACATATACTGAATGGCACAAGGCACTAATAACATTCAAAGTATTTATCATTTTAACATATTCTTTCATACTTTTAGCATGAAAAACAATGTATTCAGAATTATTTTACTCATTTGGGAAGTATAAACCATCAAGGCATTTTTTATTGCTATTATTTTATTTATTTTTATTAGATGATGAAAATGGGTAAATATCATTTCAATATTATTACAGAAAATATTCAGAATCCACTTACCAAACTGTTTCTCAAAAATATTTGGAATTTTTTCTCCCACTAAGATTATTTTAAAAGAAACGCACTTGGTAAATAGATGAAAAATTAGTTGAAGCAGGGTATTGTTTTGGGAATTTCAATGATAAGTGAAAAATAAGAAAATGAAAAGTTTTCTAATCAATACAAAACACATTCAAATATATTATTCATTTAATATTTCAGACTTTTCAACATCATGATAGCTCACAGCAGGCCCAAGAGTTTCAGATACTTGGAGGTTTATCCATAAAAATCTATCATTTAATAATAATCATCTAAGATAATCATCAACAAAATAGAGATAGAAAGAATAAATCAGCAATTAATGTAGCAAATAAAATTCTCTAGATTTAAGGAGATTAACTATCTTGGTAAATAAAACGAATAGAATATGAAAATTATTATTTTTCTTTTCATCTTCCACTTTTACTTCCATTACTTTAAAAAAAAAAAAAAAAAAAGAAAGAAAGAAAGAAAGAAAAGAAAAAAGAAACCAGCATTCTGTTAACCTTCATAAAAAGATCCAAAATTAATGAAACATTGACTAAAAAATTGCAGAATATTGATTATTTTAGGCAATATCATTTAATTTATTTTAAATTTTTTTAATCAAAATTAAATATTATCTTGATTATTTCCCCCAGAATGTTTAATAATTAATGCTAATTTTTGTATCACAAGAACAAATAAAAATGAAAAGTTCTTTTTTTTTTTTTTTTTTTTTTTTTGCATTAAACCCCAAAGTAGAGAAAATATGAACTGTGTTAAATATAACTAAATTTCAAATTTTATGATTTATTGAAATATTTTAAAAATCAAAATTCCATAAATTGTACTTATTTTTGTATTATACGCATTATTAAATAATAATATTACAAATACATAACAGTATAAATATTGAACAAATTCTACAAACATAAGGTTGATGTTTTACTCTCTCAATCCCAACTTCTATTTCTGGAGATTTAGATGTTCTAATATATTATTCAGATCCTAATGAGTTGAAAAAAAAACAAAAAGTTTTCATTTTTTACATTCACATCTCCATTAAATTCTTGAATTGTTTTCATAAATCATAAAATGTAAAGATTTTTAGAACTCATTTCTGACTGACTATTAAAAAAAATTAAAAAATATATTTATAACAAAATTTTATTAAATATTAATTATATATTGAAGCTACTTCAGAAATCAATAATGAAATTTTTTTACCATTTTAATGTAGGCATATTAGTAGCAATAACAATGCTATATACAATAATTTTTAAATAAGTTTAGAGATTCAAGCTTCACATTTGACAAGTTATTAAGCTTGTTAAAAGACTAAGTAAACATTGATTGTGTTTATCATTAAAGCTGGGATTGAAATATACGATAATATTAAATAATTCACATAACACAACAACTATTATTAATGTGGAGTTTATAATAAAAATACAATTAAATGTGTGAAAATTCAAAATTAATATTTGAAACATATTTAAAACTTCATAAAGTAAAACAATATGAAAGCAAAATTGTGATTCAGTTGATATTGGGTTTTATGAGAATAAGCAAATAAATGCTATTGTAAAAATGATTTCATAAAATTAAGAAGCAGCACATCATAGTTGATAATATACATGTTTCCAGATAAATTCAAGCAAATATTCTAAAAATGATTATTATATCATGATGCAGAAGAGTCTGTATAAATGAAATTTATTTACATATATTAAATTGAACATTTATCAAAAGAATATATATATAATGTGTTAAATGTGTGATCTGTATATTGCTGATTTCACAGTATTGTAAAACGAACAATTAAGGCAAAGAGAAATATTTAACCTTCCAGCTGGCATGTGTATGCGAGAGATACACTCTAGTTGAATTTGGCTCAATATTTTCATGCCAGAAGGCACTATGAACATCTAAACATGGCTATTCAACCTGCTTATTTTGATTTACTTTCAATCATCATTTGAATTTCAAGGCATTAATAAGGAAAAAATCCATTTGTGCTTCAGAGATACATGCAACTATTCGTGCAAGTTTTTATTGTATTCTAAAAACTACTAAACAATTTAGAAATAATACTAAGAAGGAAATAACAGTGATAGATTGAAAAAAACACCCTTGTGATAAAAAGCAATCATCAAAGAGAGCCCTCTCTGTAAAGTGAGCTAAAATATTTGAAAAGGGGGGGAAACAACATAACTAGGCATTGAAAAAGAGACATCAGAAAGAGAAAAGGGTGCAATTCCAGCCAAACAAACAAGTACAGTGAAATCACGAAGTTTAATTGTAAGATTTGCCAGAAATTTAAGTATTTGGAAGACTCTAAACATATTTTCTCAGACTGTAATGTTGGGTGAGTGACAGTTAGGACTTTCAGCACAAGAGTCAAATGTATCTAAACTGCACCAAATAATAGTTTAAATTGTAATCGTGACATGAAAATGGAGGAGGAAAGTAAAAATTGATTGACAAGAAGGTGGGTCAAAATTAGAGAAGAATCGCAAGGTTATCTTGGGAGCGTATCACCTGCATCTACTAAACACAGTGATACCCTGTGAGAATATCACTAGATTATGGGAAAGGCCTTTGGGTACCTCAGAATTATGGTGCAAATAGTAAGCCCCTGATTCAGTAGTTAAGCCTCTGAGGGACTTTTACTCTGGGATTTAATAATTGTAGAAAACTGGATTATAGATTTCTACACATTTTTTCTGAGCGAAGGCAAATCTATTACAGAATAATTTGTTTTAAAAAAGCACATTACTAGTCTTATCACAACTTTAACTACTTTTAAAAATGCAAAACAAGTTACAAGAAAAATAAGAAGTATGCACAAGCACACAACTGTGTAAATTACTACATAGGGAAAGTTATATTTTTTTACACTTTTCAGCATGGTTAATGTATCATTTTTTAGTAACTTAAAATAATATAATTAAAAAGTTCAAACTATTATATGCATTTTTGTTAATTTTATTTTTAAGGCATTCATTTTAGCAATTCATTCATTACTTAATATTAATTTTATGATTTGTATTTATAGTTTTTATAAAATAAAGAAAAAAAATCTTATAATTCATATAACATTTGCTTAAGTAAAGTATATGTATTGACTCACTAAACACTTAAAAACTCACATTTTACAATAGCAAATCAGGGAAATATGTGCAAGAGAGGGTATGCTCTCCAAAAAATTAATGCATAAATATTTATGACGGATTTAAATATTAGTAAATTTTCATGCATAAGTAATTAGAATGAACAAAAAATGATTAAGTATTATACAGTATAATAAGAGTAAATGAACATATTTTTAAAAAAACACTTATCACAGAAGGCAAATTTATAAATTATAGAGTAATAAATCTAACTATTTTTAAAATGTACAGCATATTTTTTTATACATAATTGATGTATTTTAAACTAATATGAATAAATATATCTGTTAATAGCAATAATTTAGTTTTGTATTAATACATATTTGTTCATTTAAATTTCATTTCAATTATTAACCTTAGTATAAAAAACTGTAGCAAAACAACTATTCTTATAATAATAAACTTAATAATTTAAAAGCAATATTCATTAATCACAAACATACATTTGATACAAAAAAATGAGACCTATTATTTTCAAGAATTACTGTTTTCAATTACATATTTGCAATAAAAAAAATTACAAAAATTCATAGAGAATAAAAAAATAACTATGAGATTTATATAATTCATTTGAATAAATAAAATTTAGTATAGCATATAACAAAAATTTATAATAGTTCAACATTTTTTTCTTGACAAAAATAATTATACGACCAAATTAATTTAATATATAGCAATAAATACGGGCAGCGAAAATACAAATAACTAAAGCCCTATGCCATTAAAGACAATGAGAAGCAACAATTTACAACAACAGACAAATTTATTATGATATAGCAAAATCATTCGAAAAAAAAGTAGGAATAAAAGTTCTGTTCTCTTGCATAATTTAAGTTTCATCATAACAATAGCCATACATTAAAAGAATAATAAATGAGACAGAAAGAGATAGAGATGTAAAGCAGAGCTCCATAATTCTTAAGTTCAGTAATACAAACGAATGAAATTGAAATATTTTGATCATAAATCTAAAAATTTCACAGATGATAAACTGCAGATAGTGAAACATCTATTATGGTAATGAAAAATCATTTTCAGGGATAAGAAAATTTTAGACTAAGATAATATTTATATCTGCATTAAATGAACATTACACTTCATTTGATAAATTGGCCAATTCATTGCAAGAATATGTATAAGAAAAGGAACATAATATTTCCTTCTTAACTTTAAGTGCCACTGTTTTATAGATAGAGATATAGACACTGTTGATAGAGATTAATACTCAGATTAGCATTTAATAATTTGAAAAAAACTGTAGAAGGTTGCAATATTTCAAATGCAGAAAGAGATAAAATATTAGTTTTATAATGTTTAATACAGAAGGAAAAAAAAAAAGAGTACGAAAATAAAGTGTCATAAAATTCCAAATATGAAAATTTATGACAAAAGAAATATTGTCAGATCAAAAATTAACAAAAAAAAAATTAAATGTAGGGTTCGCATAAATGAATAACCGCATTTTAAAAATTTTTGAAACTATTACATATACTTCAGTAAGTGCTACATGAAATTGAAGAAAAGTACACCAAGTTTTTAACACAGTCAATCAAAAGATGACAACACATCAATAGAATGCTGTGATTTAAATTTAAAAATGGTGACAACAATAGAGAAGAGTTTTTGAATATTAGAATATGCAAGAATTTGTTCAGTTATTTCTGAGCAGTATGCATTTAGAAATTGTTATTGTAAAGCCTCAAGTTACAAAAACATTCTGAATTGATATTGGCAATTTAAAGATACAAGTGGCTTGTACAAAAGGAAAAGTAGTAGCCATCTATGTATCCCAGAAGAAACTGTGGAGAGAGTGAGGCAGAATGTTATTCAAAGTCCATGCGAGTCTATGAAAGCTGTCACTTGTAAGCTTGGAATTCCCCAGAAAACAGATAGAAAATCTTAAGTAAAAACTATATTTTGAGCTGCATCACTTTCAATTGATGCAACATTTAATGGTTGACAGCGAAATTTGTTGAAATGACTTTAGTATTCAAATGCAAGAGAAGTTGGAAAGTGAAGATTTTGCAAACTGATTTTTTCAGATGAAATAACCTTTTGTTTATCAGAGAATGTCAATTGTCATAATATTAAAATGTAGGAAAGTAAAATTCCTCATGAAATTGTGCAGTTGCAAAGATATTAACTAAAGTGAATGTTTTTTGTGGTATGTCAAAATTAAATTGTATGGGCTTTTTTTTTTCTTTGCAGAAAAAAATGGTAACAGGTAGAAATTATATGGACATGTTACAAATACATTTATTTCCCCTTCTGCATGAGGATAGCACAAATGTTATGTTTTAACAGAATGGAACTCCAGCAGTTTCTACCCCAATGGCTGGGTAATGTGGGAGACAACAATTTACTTGAACCACAAGGTCACCAAGATCCCTAAACCTTATACCATGTGATTTATTTTTATGAGGTTATGTCAAAGACATTGTTTGTGGAACAATCTTAATTATAGATTAGATATTTGTCAGGGTAACAAAAGTGTCACACATCAAACATTAGTATAACTGAAAAGAAAACCTGGTATATTTTTCTTCTATTTCATGAATCACTTATTGTTATACGTGTAACAGTTTCAAAACTATAAATATTTAAAATTCAGTCTTCATTTGTGTTAACCCAATATAATATTTATGTAATACAAATGCTTTGCAACTTATATAAGATGAAGATAAAAAGCAGAGATGGATATTAAGATTCACTGGAATATATACTCATTTAATTTTAAAAGAAAAAAACATCAATACACTAATTTTATTCAATATTAAAATAGTTTTACAATGGCCCTAGTTTAAGAACTGTAAAACATTCTTCTAATAATAATGTTATGTAATAATATAAAATAGTAAGAAAATAAATGCAACAATGAGCTTTTATCCTATATAGTTTGTCGGTAAGAAATTACAACAAACTAAACAGAAGCTTTAAATAATGTTAAAAGGATTTATCAGAATGAAATCAATAAAAAAACAAATGAATATTTCTAGGAAAAAAAAAAGTCTAAAATTGTTTGAATTTATTAAAATGGGTAGTGTTTACATGCATAAAACCTAGAGCTCTCTTCTTTGGCAAAAGAAAATTGTTTATCTAAAAGGCAATGCAGCTTATGTATTGCAAAAAAATAAGATTTGCTATCATAGCAATAAAAGAACAATCTTCATTACATATATTTCCCACTGTTTCATCTACAATTTTAAAAAATTATCTATTTTTTTTAATTCATGCAGTTTTACTATTTCATGGAAAAGCAGAGAATTTAAAAAATTTCATACAAGTATGTTACTAACTTTAAGATATATATTCAACTTCAGCATTTAGATAATATAAAATTATACATGGAAAGTTGAATTCAATTTCAATTTTAAGCGAAATTTGATTAAATATTTTACTATCCCTAGACTTATTATCCAGATATATTTAAATCCTAAGAAATTTATAAATGATACTAAAAGTTTTTCATAATATATGAGTTATATAATATAAGATGAAACAAAGCAAAGAAACCAAATGTAGTTTTTAACAATAAAAAGATTATATCTCTAAAATTCAAATATCTGCATTTATATGAATTTATGATGCAAAGTTTACAGGAATTACTGCAGTTATTAGAAATAACATACAGTTTTTGATTGGTAGGTACAAAGTTTAAATTTAAAAAACTCATACATGTTTTTTTAATAGAGAAGCAAATCCATGAGTAATAATGGGAGATATTTAAATTTAAGAATTGTGTATTTAATAAAGTCATTCCCACAGGGAAAAAAAAGAAGAAAATTGAAATATGTTTACAGCATAAATGTCTGACTTCCTGACAAAAATTATATGAGCAATAAAGTTGAATTTAAGATTTAAAGCTGAATAAAATAAGAAGTGCTCAAAACTATAATGCTTCTTTACATTTATAGCTATGATTATTAACTAACTCCTTTTCTATACTTTTTTTCAATGCATAAACAAACATAAAGACTTATGATATAAACTAACTAGCATTTTTGCATAACATATATAAAAAAAACTTACTCAGTATATTTAATTTCTTATACATCTACAGGCACTCATTGATCAGAATAACACAGCATAACCAAATAATATTGATTTTATACTTGTTAAAACGGATTCTTTTCATAGTTAATTTGAATGTGATAACATATTAATGAAGAACATAAAAAAAATATAAAACAATGTATGCACTACCACGGTCCAAAACTTTTTAACAGCTATATAAAAATTATCATTTATTAACAATATATCTTCAGAGCTATAACTTATGTAAATACTGTATTTTGTTAATAACAAGGTTATTTTTCTATGTAAAATGTTCAGAACTAATATTGTGATTTTTATTTGTCCAAATAACTAATGATGAAAAATACAAATATGATTTATGTAAGCAAATATTGCTCTATAAATTAATTCAAACTGCTTATTATTGTGTATTATCTTGCTGTTGAGTAATAATTCAAATATTCTTACCAATTAACCCGATTTTCATAATATATAAAACATCTATTATTTTTGTAAATTTCAATTAATAAGAACTGGATGATATTCAAGATGAAAATTAAGTAATAATGCAGAAAATTAAAATGATAAACTTTGCAAAATATATCTCCTATACAAAAATGATACAACAATATGATAAAAGAAGTAAAATATTAAATGAAGACTAAAAGGAAAAACAGCAACTACTCTACAGACTAATAGTACATAAATTGAATGACTAGAATAAGCAGATATTTGGCCCTTTTAAAATCACATTCGATAATAGTTGTTGAAAAATAAAAATCTTACTTTTGCAAACGAAATTTAAAAATTTCCTTTTCTGGAACTGGAGCAGTAAGGTACATTAGCTTAGTAACTCCCCAAATTGAATCAGTAAGTATTGTAAATGGGACAACATCAGAACGTGACCCTGCCTTACTAGGAACCAATCCAGTTTTAGGGAATTGGATATGGCACTGACTGGGTTTTAATGAACGACTATTGCTACGAAGGCTTAGTCTATAAACAGTTTGAGGTTGAAGAAGTACTGGTTTTTTTAATAACACTTCAGTCTCAAACATTGGTTTGGAGCTTGCACCAGGAAGGCTTGTGGTGATTTCAGTTACTTCAGCTAAATTGAGTTCAAATACAGGTGTATTGGAATTCCCAGCTTCACTTACAAGAACTACATAGTTATTAGATGTCAAAAATGATGTAACAGTCACTAAGTGAACACTTATAAGAAAAAGAGAATGATCAGCAAGAAACCTAAAACAAGTAAAATTGCTAACATTATCAGCCAAACAATCTAAATCAATTAGTTGCAAGCTCACACGTTTGGCATAATCTAGAAGATGTTGTGTGACACAAAAACTTTGCCTTGAATGGTAGCTATTGATTTCTGCATGCAAAAAGTGAGGTAAGGTATGCATCTCATCACTATTGATGCTCCGAGTGCAAAGATATTTTCGAAATGGAACCATTATTTCTACAATACTTTCTTCTGTAAGAGGTTTGTTTTGGCGGCAGCACTCCATTACTGCCCAACGTAGTAAGGCATTTACCACACACATTTCCCCATCTACATTTAGACTGTAACTAGAGATAACTGCCATAACTGATTCCTTATTCAAATATTCAAATCCTTGACTTCGTAGAACGATGCATCCGGTCCCCAAGATTATTTCCAAACAAATATTACCTATAAAAGAGAGACAAAATTATTTCAAAATATTTTGAAAAATTCAAAAAAATAACTGCAATGAATAACATATCACTCAAATATATTTAATTTGATCTGAAAATGTAATTTTTATTACCAATATTATATTAATACAGTATAGAAGAATTTTATTTATCATTTCAAAATAAAACACTATATAAAATAAAACAAAAATCCAGTTGAAAATTTATATGCTTTTATATTGTTTCTTTACAAGATTAAAATCAATACATTAATCAAATAAAAGTTATCCATGAATGATATTTTATGTGTGTGTGTGTGTACACAATATTTATACAGAGAGAGATAAAACTTTGAAAAAATATTACTATATACCTACCATATTAATGTTCGTGAGTTATATTCAATGGAAAAATAAATCCTCTATGTTAATCATCTCTGTAAGTTATATGTTGAACACAGGAAAAGTGATATACAAAATTGATTTTTTATTGATTAAACCTTTGTAAAGAAACCGCCACATTAAATTCTAGACTAAGAGGCAGAAAATTAAGATTTTGCACCTTCACACCATCATTTTATTCTTTTATTATGCTTTTTTCCTCAAGAAAAGCATTGATACAAAATGCATTAAACTTTAATAGGGCATTTTCCCCAAATGTTTGAAGAATTTCTTGAATATAAAATGTTCATATTGCATGAATAAATTATAATTATTAAAAAGCTACAGAACTAAACCAAATGCTTTTATACTCTCATAAATTCACTGAAATTGGATTTTAAATTCCTTGTTTAATCACTAAACATTCCATGCTTGCATACTATGACAACTTCAATGATTTACACATTGTATGAATAGAATTCAAATTAGTTATTGAAAAGGTTATTATGTTTCAATGACATTTTTAAGTCTTGAATATTTTAAAAATATATATCATATTTGGCAGTGTACAAGACATTCTTATGTATAAGATGTACTCAAAACTTCAATACAATTTTCAAGAAAAACCCTAAACCATAATGTATAATTTTTTTTAAAAAAAATGAATAAAATAGGTTATTTTCATTTGTAAACTGACCTTTCAGAGACCTACAAAACCCAAGACACTGTCTTTTAACTTTTCACACAATCATCACTAATTTTTTCTCTTTAGCCATTAACTGCCTACTAAGATCTTGGAACATATAACAGAATACATATGACTTTGAAAAGAAGAAATAATCAATATATTTGTTACATAAAATATATCTGAATTTTAAGATGAGTTTTTAAGGTAAAAGAGTGCATTCTATACACCTGAAAATATGGCATTTAAATTTGGGGAGATAGAATACTAATGACACACTGAATACCAATTGCAAATAATGTGCTCTCTTAATTAACTTGCCTAGCACTTGATAGAATTGTGTTTTACCTCATAATGGTTATAATAATAATGAGATGCATATCCAATATAGAAGAAATGAATAAATAAACTAAGCCACTAATAAAGAAATTTTCTATACCATGTTTTTTAGCTTCATTAAAGCTGAAATTTAAAAGAAAAGTAATAAAAACATTAAGACCAAAAATTGCTGAAGTGGAAGATATTGTAGCTATGCTTATTTTTAGTGATAAAAAAATATAAGATTCAAAATAGGTAGGAACACAAAAGAAATAAAACTGAACTATAAAAATGTTCAAATATTTTCTCAAAGATTTTACTACATTTTACTAAACAATAAAAAGATATGATGATGAATCAAAATTATTTTCAATCCATTGAATAGCAAATTAAAATTTTACTACAGTTTTTAAATAAAGGCAGGTGAATCAAGCACATAAAATCAGAAATTTTAAAACAAAAATTGAGAAACTGCTAATTCTCTACACTGACAAAATACACACACATACAAAAAAAATTTCCCCAAAGCAAGCTTTGTACCTCTTTTTTAGAGCATCATGTAATTTTAACCTCTTATTTTATACATAGAATTTCAATGTCAAATCTAATTTAACCACACACAAATACAATCTCAAAAAAAAAAAAAAATATAATAATAATAAATAAAACTATTGATGTATAGAATAAAATGAAAAATAATGAACAGCAGTTTCGACTACCAAGGGAAAATGCAAGAATCTTTTAGACTTATTTGTCTTACTTATTACATACTGGCTATTATCCCAAATAAAACTCATAACTTTCTGATTCTATTTACTACTTATAATTAATTTGCTTAAGCTTCTGGTTGAAGATATATTTTGCCATAAAAAGACTCACACACAATAGCTAAGTTTTTGACACAGAAGATTTGGCCTTTTAAAATTCAGAAATTTTCTGCAATATATCCTCATATTTCATAATTTGTTTAGTCGAATGAGTGTCTTAATAAATATTATTAACAAAGATACCAATTAAATATCAACAGTTCGTTTCCATAGGATTAATATACAACTCCAAACAGAATGATTTTGAAAACTTAACCCTTAAGCTATTAGAAATAAAAGAGTAATTAAATGCCTAACTAAAAAAATTTGAATGGTCTAATAATGACTCTCTTTTTAATAAATTAAAATTGTCTTACAACCTATATAAGTTTAAACATGAAAAATCAAATGCGATACAGAATATAGATTTACAAGGAAGGCAGAGCAATGTATATTAGAAAACAAATCTTGAATGGCTCATATCTTCATGTAAGTTCATATATAAACTTTTTTATCATATATATATGTATCTGATTAATGTGAATAACAAGATAAATTCTATTGCCATAATAAATTTTAAAAAATAAATAGATGTATCAAATATTTTCAGTAAATAGTTACTTTAATTTGATTTTAACCATAGGATCCCAAAGTAGCCTGTCCATATGAATCCATTCCAATCAATAAGGGTAACAATCATTTAAAGAAAAAAATGAGGCAGACAAAACTGAATCCCTTTTTTAGTAGATTATCACCAATATTTATACATTCGATACATGCTATAATGCATCTAACATACATTTTACCTTTGTGGGTTATTTAATAAGTCCTAAGAAATTCCAAAAGATGGTACTCATAGTATCAAAAATGGTTTGCTTTTAGTAAGCATCATGACATATTTAGACCTCAAAATTCTTCATGGTAACTTTTCAGGCTGATGAGACATTTTCCCCTTTTTTTGGAAAAGATTCATCACGAGCAACCCAATGTTTTGATTTTTACTTGATTTCCAGAGCATAATGATGAACCCTGGCCTTACTGATAACCACAATTCAAAGTAAAATGACATTAACAACTTGACGCCACAGCAATCAAATTTTGATTTAGCACAAATGATACCAAATCAAAACTTATGAATCAATGTCAAATTTGTTATATCTCCATTTAAAAGATAGCAGCCCCTAATGGTAACAACAATTTATCTGTATAATGCTATCCATCTCCAAATACAAGTACTTTTTGAGCCACTCTTGTTTGTACTTGAATAATACTTATTTATAAATAAGAATTTATAATTCAAATATATCTCACAAATTTGTGTACAAAGGGACCTATTCACTTAGTATTCACAATACTTGTAACAAGTACAAACTTGCAAATTTGATGTATGTAGCAATGAATGTGCACATACGTGCAGTAGTAATGTTTATCTATATTCGTACCAATTTTGGAAGGACAGTGCTGATTAGTACTACTTTTGCTTGCATGGGTTTAATACATCAATTATAAATACGTGCTGAAGACAAACACTGTATTTCTGTCTTCCGAATTTCGAGAAAAAAAAAGGATAAGGTAATGTTGTTATAAAATGTATCCAATTCAAACTTTGAGAAAAGTAAGGAAATTAAATTTTTTAAATAAAATTTTCTTTTTATAGTTCCTCCCATTGTCATTTTGCAGTTCTTCCCCTTGCCAGCCTCCCACAATGTCATATAATTTCTAAAATTTAAGGTGGGAGCATCAACAAATAACAACAAAGATAGTTCTGTTAATTGTTTATATTTTATAGTGAATAAAGTATACCTTATTGAAAATCAATGCAATATTTTACATTATAATGATTATAATTAAATTTCAGTTCAAGCAAATAGTTACATTTTGCTTTTGAATCAACAAGCCAGAATTAATTCTGGATTTTTTTTTTTTTTTTTTTTTTTTGCCAAAATTAACATAACAAAACATTGGACAGTACAAAATGTTCCAGTTACCCAATGTATCACAGACAAACTTTCAGGATGATGAATGACATTACAGCATGCGTAAAACATTTAAATGCCTTTCACAGTATTTAAAACCAGGTTTGATGAAGTTTTGACAACGGAAATACCACAATGAATTATCAATCCATATGAGATATTAAAGAATTGGGTGTCATGTTACAAAAAGAACTGACTGCAATAAGCAGTAATGAACTCAGTATGCAGATTAGAAAGAGATATTGGCAATTCTAATTCTGGCTTCAGAGAGACACACCTCCATTATTATCACAAAAAAGTTTTCAAAAGCTTTTCCATCTCTAAGCCGTGTGGAAAGGGGTTTCAGCACAGTTGCCAATATTCTAATGAAAAAAAAAAATTTGAAATCACTGGCTAGGAATATATTAAGATTATAAGCCTTATTAATTTGAAGTCAAATATTAAAAATTTGCTATTAAAGCATCAGGTTAATCTCTACCAATTAATTTATCTTTCTGCATTCTTACTTTATGTAAGAATGTCACTGATTTGCATTTTGTGCCATTTTATTAGTTAAAGGTATCATCAGTACCAGTTAACTCATGGTGGTTAATGCATGGTGTAGCGTAGTCTATAAATAACCCCTCCACAGACTAGTTTTGAACCCTGTTCGTTTCCCAGTTTCCCATTCATTGAAAATATACAGCTTAAAAGCAATAAAGAACAAAATCAGGTGCGGCAAAGTTGAATCCTCTTTTGAGGTATTGTCGATCCATGTCATGGATATTTTGGGAATTTATGGCCTAGCTGTGTGACGGCCGACACCGACTTGCACGGGGGAAAGACGGACATTGTCCAATTCGAGCGAATAGTGTTGCAGGGGACAAAACGGAGTTTCGCTTTGATTGGGTTGTTCTTGGAAAAAAGGAAAATAACTGAAAAGGAAGGCGGGGGAGAGACCTACCCGAGGTCTTAAAAAGGGTGAAAGAGAAGAAGAGAAAAATTCCTGCAAAGGAGCGAGAAAGCGATACAGCTATACGTGGGAGGCGATTGCCTTCGTTTGCTAATGGAGAACTTAATCGAATACTGAGATATTGGAGTTTTTTTGAACTATAAGTGTTTAGACGTGCTGTGTAGATATATGCGTTTTGCCTCGGTGCTATGTAATTAGATGTGTAGCATGGTGTAAAAAGAATCTAGGTGGAAAAGATTAAACTTAAGTTAATCTTTGTTAAATAAAGAATTATCGCCTCTTAAGCTGTGTGATCCCTTGTTTACCATTTCATTCTACACACATTCAGGGATCACGACGTTACAATGGTGTGTAGTTAGAGTTAATCCTTACTAAAATGCGAGTCAAGTTAACCACAAGTTATCCTAAATAATATAAATTTTACAATAATACAAATTTCAACATTAGCATGAGTTTTCTGTGTTATATTTACACTCTTTTGACATAATTATTTTAATTATTTCACAAATTCCTTATACATGAAAAAAAACCTACATAACTTTCAAAATTTGATCAATAAAATTTGGTTAATATACGGCTAATCACATTGATTGCGATGTCACTAAAATAGTCTCTTACAAAAAATACCATCCAAAACATTTCACTTCCCAAGAGAGAGAGAGAGAAATGGCAATTTATATCCAATTCAAACAATGAAATTTAAAAAAAGATTAATAAAAAGCACTAAAATGGAAAACCTTCTCTCAGCCCTAAGCTTTAAAAGGATGCCTCTCAGATATAACCTTTTATTCATCTCAACCTAGTCAGATTCTTATCTCTTTTTTGACAAATTTCTGTCTCCAATTCAGAATCAAGGGATTTGGGATCTTTTGTAGCCCCTCCCCCCACTCTTTCCTCAAGAAATTCAGATCATTTTGAGTTTTCTTTGTATTTTATTCTCATTATGTTGCTACTTAACATGGACCTGAATAGCAATTTAGTTTTATGACCACCACCTCATTTTAAAACTCTTTTGTGTTTTCCTTTCATACTCTTTTAAAAATTCCTCTACTCATTCAGATATTTGTTATCTTTTTTCAGCTTTTGCCTTGTTGTCATATTTCTTCCAAGGTTAGCAGCAGGTTTCATTCCTTTGTCCTTCCCCCATCTTTTTTACTCAAGTTTCTGCTCATCTTGTTTTGAACCTTTTTTAGGATCCTGCTTCTGTATCTCTTTGTTGATTCATTTCTTTTTGTTCTGATTTCAATAGATTCTTACTTTACTCCTGCACTTTTTTTACACCTATTTAGGTGCACAAATACCATTTGACATTCCATTCTCATAATTCTAACTTCCTTCATTCATAATATAAGTTTGCTTGTACAAATTGAACCACTATGGCATGTTTATCCCCTGTTATATAAAATAAGAAGAAAAAATAAGGTATTAATGTCTTCTGTTGATAGGGAGTCCTGATATTATCTGAATCTCATAAAAAGGGAGCCATAGTAAAACTGGTAGTTTAGCAGACACTCAAGTAAATGGGATTTGACTGCATGAGAATAAAAATTTCACGTTTCTTTATTTTAAATTTTCCACTCTCTAGTAAACCTGATAAAAGTAAATAGCTCTAAACAGTTTTCAAAAACATGTTTGAAGTTGATGATTTTTTATTTTATAATTCAATATTAGGGAAACATTCCCAAACCTGACAGAAGTCACTGCCTGATCAATTTCCACCATTTTTCAAAGTTTGCTCTTATCATGTTACAAAATGCATTGGGTGAAACTTTATCCCCAGTTTCACATTACTTTAAAATGCTTGAATATAAATATCACATCATCCAATTGGTTTTAGAAAGATCATTTGAAAAAGTCTATGTGAAAATGAAAAAAAATCAGCAAGTAGTCTACAGGACAAAAAAGTTTGGGAAGCTCTGATTTAAAGTAACCTCACAAGAACCACAATTGAACTATTAATAATTAACATTGTAATTTTTCATCACAATCAAGTGACAAGAATTATATATGAATGCCTTACTATTTAAACTTTTATTTCCTGCCACATGAGGATTTTAAGGATCAAATTCATTTTAAGTTGACCAGCTCCAACAATCTACATGACTGGTATTTAATTGAGCCATGATTCAAAATTTATTGATATTGTTGGTCACAAGGTGTTACCATAGTCATCAACTACTAGAGTCCACATGTGTTAAAAGATTTAAAACTGTATAAAATTTTCAAAATATATCATTTTAAAATATATTGATATGATCAGAAAATTCTGAAGAAAACACAAATATCTTGTAATCACTGATGCTCATATATATATATATATATATATATATATATATATATATATATATATATAAGAGACAAATGAGAACAATTGTGGATTAGTCTTTTTTATAATTCATGCTAAGCAAATGTTGCCATAAATGTGTATATGTATTTGTATTGCATATTTAAGAAAGCATAAGAACCTGAAAAATAGCAAAATAGATAATAAAATAAAAAGTACATGCTATAATTGTAATTGAAAAATCATAAAATGTGAAAAAAAATATCTTATAACTTACAAAAAAATATTAATCTAGTTGGAACATTTATTAATATACATTCAAAATACCATTATACAAAAAACATCAAAAAAGAATCAACAATTTACAGACAGTCAGGATTTAGTTAGTTTTTATCAATCTCACAATCATATTTTAACAAAAATTAAATATTTTCCAAAAATATTTTGAAAATTTTTAATTTTCCATTTTGAAAATTAGTTTCAAGTTCATCAAAATTTATATCAATACATAGTATGACTTTAAATTAAAAATTACATATTTCAGCTCAAAAAATTAATTTTTTTTTAATTTACTCAAATGTTCAAAAATCCTGCATATATAATTTAAAAAACAAAAAAGAGGTCATAAAAAGCAATAGAGGATCGATAGCAACATTATTTCTCATAAAAAATGCTTTTTTAAACATACATTTTAATCAATATCAAACAATATAAAAAAAAGTAAGTTCAATGAACTTTCTTTATGAAATAAACAAATGTAACACCTTTTAAGAAACTTGCATAGAAACCTAAGCTACAAGATAAAACTAAAAAATACATGAAGTATAAAATAAATAAAATATAAATACCTAAAGGGCTAAGAGTATAGGTAACAGCTTTACTGTATATATAACAAACATTACTCAGGTCAATGTGCTCTTGAAGAAAATGGGCACATTTTTGAACTAGAGATTCCATTTGATATTTGTGAGCAGCTTTTAAAAGTTCAATTGCTTCTTTCCAATCTTCCAAAATGGCATCACCCAAGTACATGTATCTATAAAATAAAATATGTGCATTAGTAAGCAACAGCACTAAAAAAGTAACTATACACACACACACACACATATATATATATATATGCATATAAAAAAAATTTTTACAGCACACTTAAAAATGCAGGTGATTTTCTATTTTATTATATTATACCTGTTTTTGTATATACTATAATTACAAGTTATATTTACTTAAATTGTAAATTCCAGCATTTTCTTTCTTTTATATTTCTGATTTACTCTTTTAAAAAATTTATCACTAACATTTGATATTGCATAACAATATGTTACCACAGTACAAACATACAATTGAACAGAAAAAGAATATTCAACAAAAATTACATACAAATTTCAAAAGCAGAACAATAAGTTTTAGGGGATCTTATATTTATAACAACAGAAACATTCCTTTACCATGGTTTCAAGGGATTTCTGTGAGGTAAATCCTATTTTGTGTAATGCAAGATCTTTCATCCCTCTAAATTTAAAGGAATTATTAAAATTCTTTTGTAATTCTACCTCTGCTTATTTTAAAGTTTAATACTTATAAAATATTACATAAATATAAGAAGTCTGCAGAACATTGTGATTTTTGAGTAAATCAGATATGCTCAATGAGGAAATATTATCAATGTTCCTCAATTGCATGAAGATTTTTCATTTTTTTAAGTGATAATATTAACAAGTATGAAATTAAAAATGTTATAAACTTAATGGTTAATTATAATTATTAAAGCTACTGAATAAAATTAAGATATTAACAGAAAGAAGAAATATTACTTTTGATTGGGACATAAATCAGTAGGACGGACAAATGATTTAAAAAATTGTGCATGATCATGATAAACTTGTAAAAATGGTGCTTCCAACAGGGCATTTAAGGCAATAAAATTCAAATTTATTTTACCAGTTTTAATTTTTCTATTATTTTAAAATTATTGCTATAGGGCATTGAGATATATTAGTAATTCAGATTCATATTTAATATTTGAGGTGATTGAAAAAAAATGAATTGCTGAATTCTAAAAGAGCCATAAAAATTTATTAAAAGAGAAATCAATGAATAGGGCTTAGATTTAATTTTTAAAAAAGAAACATTAAATTTATAAGATAATGACTCAAAAACCACATTTTATTTTATTTTCATAAACAAGGAAATCAGAAAAAGAATTTACTGTTCAAAAAACAATCACTTGTATATGACAAAGATATTCCAAGAGTTATATTGAATTGATCTTCTACTGCAACTTTAGATTCATTCCACAATGAAAATTATTTATGGTTTCTAGTTAAAAGAAACTAAAAAAGGTATTTTGTAAAATAACATTTTTGCATCAATAAGTATTATTTATTCAATTCATCAGAAATAATTGTATGAAACTAACTTTCTCCAAAACCAAACTAAAACAAATCAGTGCAGATTTTAAGAAGTTATCCATGATTTTAGACCAAAAGAATTTCTATGAAAAATAGAACTTTTTTTTCCTCTCCAGCATGTATGAGAATAGAGTATATGAAGAAAGTGAATTAAAAATTCATACTTATAACAAAGATTCAAACTTTAAAAAAAAAATAGATCAATGGTTTTGATGTGTAAAATGGCAGACAAATGTTATCCAAAAATTTATAGATAAGAATAAAAATTCCAATTATAATGTCATTATGGAAATTATGTAAAAATTTCAAAACCTCAATTGAAATTTTGGCTTACTTTCTTTGAGATCTTGGTTTACTTAATACACCCACATTGATTTCTTAAAATACCAGTACATTGAGCAAAAACACAAAACCAGAAATTTTGTTGATATTTTAATTACTTTAATTTCAGGTAGATAAGCCCCATCTTAAATGCCTTTAAAAGTTGAAATTTAATGTATGAGACATATAAGATTGATCTTCATTTTTCGATTCTCTTAAGAACTTCGCTAGTTAAGATGGTAAGTGATATACAAGCAAAATGGTTGATGTAGAAATTGCTATGACATTTTAGCAAAATACAAGTGCTCAAGTTGCTCTAAGACAGAACAACAAAAAAAAAGAGAAAAGAACTTGCATGAAAATCTCCTAACTAGAATAGGATGTGCTCAGTGTAGAGATATATAATTAATACACATACTTTCTGTTGAAATCATCAAAGAAAATGAAATTATAGATAGCAACAATGAAAGAAGTTATTTAGAGCAAGAATGATGAATGCAGCATCGATGGTCATTTGTTAAGTTTATTTATTCTGATTTTGAATAATCGGATTTAGAACATATTGTATAAATAAATGTAGTTGTTTTAATTATGTAGTTTTGCTTGATATCTAATTTATATGTTGTTTCATAAAATGGAAATTTATGTTGATAAGCTAAGTTAACAAAGTAAAAATAATCTCTATTAGAAATCAGCAGAGTTTATTTTTGGCAAGTTCAAGATAAGAAGCATTATTTATTTATTTATATATTACTGTTTATAATTGTGTTGTAAACTTTATAAATGATGTTAATGTTGTAGTAAAATGTTATCAATGAAGATTACATCAATATGGAAAAGAATTGTTGAATAAGTGAATATTAAGTTCTATATATCTGAATGACTTTCTGCACTGTATAGAGTGTTGAAGCTTATCCGATGAACTTTCATTTCTTTTCAATTAACATGCATGCAGCATATATTGTAGTCAGTTTATCTACCCTGAAATTACAGTAAACGTAGATATCATATGAAAGGCACTGGAATATAAACATACTAAAAGATTTTTGCAGGAGTTCAAGAGATCCAATAACAGTGAAAATAATGTTTATTTCTACAAATAGAAAATTATTATAAAGAAAAGATATGTTACTTACAATTTCAAAATAATTATAAAGTAATATTTTTCATTTTTCTATTTAAATAATTGTTAGTTATTCAATTCATGCTAGCATTTTTTTATATTATATTAATATATTGGATAGTTAAAGTTGGCACATCTTGTACAAGAAAAAAATTTTAAAACAGAGATATCAAGAAAATATGTTTCAGAATTGTAAAAAAGTCCTGTAGGGACAATGAGAAATGGATATTTTCAATTCAGCATTACAAATTTTATTTAAACAACTTACTTTTATATAAAATATATATGAAAAACTTAATTGTGTAAGGAATATATCAGTTTGAAATATGAGATATCAACAAAGCAACAAGTTTTTCCTACCCACATCACCAATATTTCAAATTTAACTAGAAATATCCAAATAAAATTTTTTGCTGCATATAATTACAATGATAAAAAAAGGGAAGTATGTTGATAATATTCATTGTAATGTTATTTTAATACACACAATAAATAATGTATAACATTAGGCATGAATTTCCATAGAATAAAACTGAACTATAACACACTGATAAATAAAAAAAATGTGCAGAGAATATTTCTATAGAACTAAATAATGTTTGAAAAAGGAAAGAAATATAATTTCTTCTATTTGAATTTTTTTTTTTAACTATAAAACATTTTAAGTTTCACCTCCCATTTTAAAATCATGCAGAATCTTCAAATTAATTTCAATGTTACACAAAATAATATAACTAATTTTTTATTTTTAAAGTACAATTAAATATCTAATTTTAAAAATAAATTATTTATACCAATTTTAGTACAAATGCCTAATTTTAATCACAAAAAGTTCTCCAAAAATATATACCAACTATTTCTAAATACGTACTACAACTGAAGAGATAAAAGTATAATATAATTATTATCATGTATTTATACAATTAATATGCAGTTTATGGAAGTGCACTGTTTTACAAGCATCTTAATATGAAAGATTTTGTTACATTATTATTATTTTTTTTTAAATGATTACTACACTAATGCTAGCAGAAATATTTAGAATTATTTATAATTTAGTTACAATATTAATTTACCACTAAATCAGAAATTACCTTAAAAACAGAGTTCACTCTACTCTAATTAGATTTTGATTCTTAGATAGCATAATTTTATATAATCTATTAAATATATAAAAGAAAAAAAAATTGCACAAATGAAACAATACAATAAGCCCTGGTCTATAAACTATTTAGTTCTTCCAATATCTTGAGTGATTCACTTGGGAAGTTTTACTGTATGTGTGTGTGTATCCAGCATTTTTAAAAAATGTAATAAATCAATATTTCAAAATTCTTGAATTGAAAATTATATATTATTTGAATAATAATTAATTCCTTGCATTTTCTTCCAAAATAATTTACTCAAAATATAAACTAATTATACAATATTCAAGCTTTAATTATCATGAATTCAAAAAGTTTATGAAGTGGAATGTAAAATACCTTAAATTAAGACATTATATAAAGTACAGTAAGCAAAAAATTTATTTCTAAGATAATAAGGATCTTTAAAACTAACAACTGGCTTTTCAAATAATTCAACAGCAAAAATTGCAAAACTTACAAAAAACTACAAACAATTTTTAAGTTTCTTATAATTATCTCAATAATTAATTTTAAAATTCAACCATAAAAAAATGAAACAATAAAGATTAAATTATAGTTACAATTATTGTTAAAAAATATAAACTTAAAATATCTTCACTAACTGAAGAGCATCAACACATATTTCCATTTCTAAATGACTACATATAATGAATAAATAAAAAAAAAATACAATTGTATTTTCTCAATGAAATAAATAAAACATCAGAATACACAAGTATTTAATTTTGAAATAAGTTTTTTAGGATACAGTTTTTCACTATTTCTTCAAAAATGTGCATATCGCATGCTTCTTTCCTAATCAATGTATAAATCTCTTAATTATTTATAGTGTGTGAGTGAATGTAAAGATTATTGGCACAAGAGTCAGATGTAGCTACACTGCACCAAACATGATTTAACTGTGGTCTAGACATGAAAAAATTGGTTGACAAGAAGGAGGGTTGAAAATAGAGAAGGATCGCTAGAGCATCCCAGAGACACGCCACCTGCATTTACCAAAATCAGTAAACCTCATGGGAAAGAAAAAGATCACTTGGGTGCCTCTGGGTCATGATGTCTGTACTTATCTAAAGGAGACAAGTCCCTGAGGTCCCCTGATATAATCCAGAGGGACAGAGTGCCTGGCTATACCCCCATACATTGGGTACCCATTTTAGTCACCTCTCACAACATGCATGAGCTTAAGTAGGACTATCCTGTCATTCATGGTCACCACATGTGTCTTCGTTATTTATGGAGTAGAATGATACATTGTGATCCTAATCCTGCAATTTTAACTATCCAAGAATTATTACACACAGGAATTTATATAAAATTGATTTAAGATTTATAATAAACATTTTTTCCCTTTTTAAGATATTTTTTAAAACATAGCTAATTATTATTTAACAATTAATCAACAATTATAATTCTTCCATTTGTGAGAAATCTTAAATAATTTCAACCACTGCTAATATTTGATTTTCTGCATTCATATTACCCATTTTACTAAAGTCAATCAGGAAATGAAGAGAAAAAAATATCAAACTCTGTTTTTCCCCTTCAATATATACATACTCAAATGATTTAATCTTTATCAACTTTTAAATGCATAATACGATCCAATACATAATTAAGACTATCTTTCAGGCACTGAATCTTCTCTTTGAATCAGAAATAAATAACTCAGAAATGAAAATGAAAATATTTGGAAAAATGACATAGATATTAAAAATATATCATTGAGAGTTAAAAGGTAGAATAAATTTATAAAGAAAGAGATTGTGATTACTTCTCTTTAAGGAACCTTTAACTTATTTTTAATCTGTATTAAGAATCAACAGAGTTGATTTACATTTGAATGAAACGAACTAGTCTAAGAGAAGAGAGAAACTATTGAATTATATCTTGTGCACTTTTTTTTTTTATATAAAAGTTTCAAAACCTATCTACATTTGCTATAGTATAAATTTTGAAATATCAAAATTTATAACTAGGAGTTCTAGAAGTGCAAAATAAATTATTTTGCTACCTTTTCTTATAATTGAACTTATTTATACCCACTATAACTTACTAAAGCATTCATGTTAATTTTATATTTATTCACCATCTATTTATTTACCATTATAGATTTTAGACTAATACCTAATAATCAGACTAGAATTAGAGTTTTCCTTATTAGAAGGCTAGATTTAAATATTCTAATAATTCACAAAATTTAAATGACAGAAAACTTTATTCACACATAATAAAAATAAAAAGTATATCATTAAAATCCTTCAATGCTATTTCTGGAACAGATGATATACAAAAAAAGAAACAAACTAATATTAAAATATTAGAAAAGCATCTAATTTATAAAAGAATTAATTCATTTAGTAATATATTAAATTACCTAGAGTGTAACTCACAAATTTATAACTTACATAAACATGTTTCAATTTCCAAATAAATTTTGAATTCAAGCAATTCAGTTTGCTTCACTGTGAATGCAATGAGAATAAATAAGAAGTTCAAAAATTTATGACATTATTATAATTGTGTCATTTTTAAATGTACTTACACGGGTTATTCAAAAACAACAAAAGAAGGATTTCAGAAGCTTATTTAAATTAACAGAAACTGATTCAAAATTCTTCATTGAAAAATTGATATCTGATTTTGAACTAAGTAGTTGAAGAAATTATTATTTCTTACATTAAAAAAAATAATAAGGGAACATATCATTGATCAATACAAACTATATATATATATATATATATATAGAAATAAATTTTGTTCAAATAAATTTTCATTCAATTCCACTACCAATTAATTTACAGATAACATTATTCATTTTCTACAAAAGCTCTAGATAACTTCTCATCTTTTAAATCATATGCATTTAAATTTTTGATGACGAAGCCTTTTTCTAATTTTCATCCATTTTAAAAATACACTTCTAGTCAGAAGAAGTATCTTTAAAAACAATCTTGAAAATTATCACTTAAAAATATTATCAGCATTTTTTTAAGACTATTATATTTTGAGATAAGCTAATTCATGCAATAATTAACAGATGAATAAAAAATATTTACCTAAGTAACTTTTTCAGTGTTGATGGAGTCATATCTTGTAACACTATTTCTTGAGATTTTTTTTCAATGAAATCACTGTCAAGCATACGATGAAACACTATACTTTGTGCAGCAAGAACAGTACTGTGAGCAGGGAATCTCCACACAGTGCAATCCTCTGTTATAATGATAGTTATATCACTGCAATGTTCATTCATAAAAAGTGTTGCACCTGCTCCATGTACTGGTGAGGGTTTGAAAGTATGAGTCATTATAGTGTCTAAAAAGGAAAAGAATATTAGACAAGTATTATAAGAAATTAACAAATACAAATTATATTTTCTGATAAACAGACATTAAATAAATTAATTAATAAATTGTTGACATTAAATAAATAGTTGCAATTAAGATATCAATAAATCTTTGCTTTAAAAAATTCTGAAAATACATTAACATGCTTTAAATAAGCATATTGTTTTAAGTCACAGAATAATTTTACATTAGCTACATTTACCCTGAATTTGTAATGAAACATATTTTATTTAGTGCATTTATATATTTTCAGGACATTCTATTAAGCATTCTGCTTTTCAAAAAATATTTAACCCAATAAGAGTTATTAGTGATTTAGACAAATAAGAACTAAATAATAAATTATAGAGTGCCATAATAAATTACAAATCTAACAAGAGAAAAAAAAAGTGATACTAATTTTTGGATAATGGATTCCACTAATTTCATGAAAGGAATGACTATGACTAATGATTTCTTAAATAGTGTTTTGAGTAAGAGTCATGAAGTTCTCAATCAATTTTTTTTTAAAAAAAAAAAAAATAAAAGTTAGATTCTCCAAAATATTAAACATCATAATATTCCATATATTTTTCCTTCCACGCAAGTAATGTTATTTCCAAGTATGATTTGTCCAAGAGCATAATTTATAAAAGAAATTTATAATGAACATACAGTTTATTTATATCATGCTTATTACATCCAGAACAAATATTAAAATTACACCAATTATTACATTATGTTTAGAATCAAGTAACAAAAATTTACTAAGAAGTTTTTATTCTTGCAACCATCATAAAAAAAATTATGAATAAAATAAAGAAAAAATAATCACAAAAAAAGTTACAGATTCTATTCATAACGACAATTTTTTTTCTATGTCTGGATATAATAGAATTAGTATTAATAAAATTACTTATATTAATATTATTAAAGAATTAAAATATGTTTTTTTAAGAACTGCATCAAATATCAATCATAATGTTTAAATATAATGAGAGAATGTAAGGAAAAATACATTTTAATAAAGTAAATTTATCATGAAAAAGCAAATTCGAAAGCCATTCACAGAATTTAAAATAACAGAAAAGGATTATATGATAGCTTAAGGATAAAATACCATTAATGAAACCAGTGATTACTGTTTAAAACAAATTTAAAATGTATCATTCTCTACTCACAGATAAATGAATGTATTTTTAGACTGACTATCTTTCAATGTTTTAATCTATTATTCATAACCTTAAAAGAATATTTTTTTTTTTTTAAATTTTCAACAGAAGTTTCACATTCACATTCTACCAATAAAACTTTAGAAATTAAATAAAAAATTTATTAATTTTTTAAATGCAAAAATAAAATATGTCTCAAGAAATTAAATTAGATCTTTTTTTTTTGCATTATTCCATTTAAAATATTTCAAAATGAAAATTAAAACATAAAAATAATTCATAACTCCATATGTAAATGTGAATGGTTAAGACCATATTAAAAGCAGAAAATAAAATACTAACTTTCAGATATTTATTACCAAGAAATTTAAAATTTAAATATGTATTTACAGTCAATCAGCTGAAATTTTAAAGTATATCTAGTTACTAAAATTTCTGCATGGTTATGATCTTATAATAAATTAGTAGCAAGAAATTTAAAATAATCCACAAGAATAGTAAAAAACTTGAATATGTGTAAATATGCAGAGGTGAGATGGTAACAGAATATAAATTTTAAATTTGCAGTTTTATTTCAGGCACTTAAATTCTTTAAAACTTTAATGCCTTTTCCACATATGCAACTTAAAAAGCACCTAATCTAAACAAAAGAGATAAAACCAACAATAGTATACATTTAAAGCAACAAATAAAAATTAGAATATGATAGAATTTTATTTAAATGGATTTAAGTAATTCCTATCAATACAACATAAAACAGAACATTTTATGGTATCAAAAAAAAAAAAAAAACAGTTATCAGATTCTAAAACTACTTTAACCTACAATTTCCTAATTAAGAGCCACAAATGTTTTTATTAAAGTATCATATACATGGACACAGCTACAATCCAAATACATTTAGATTATATAATTAAAACATTCATAAAATACTAAATCACACAATGTTTATATTTCTCAAAGAAATTCGCACTGAACACAAAAAAATTGAGGTTGTTTTTTGAGCTCTGAAGTAAACATTGTCCTTTAAAGTGCTTAAGTTTGAATAATATTTTCTCAATTTAGACAAGTACCAACTGTTTAGAATGGAACCCATAGACAGAGAAAAAACAATTTTCATAAAACATGAAAAAATGTATTACAAATGATTATTTTATCTCCAAATAAATTGATATTAAATTTGAAGAATTTTAAAATATTATTTTCAGGTGTTTATTTTTCTGTAATAAAATTTCTCAGGAGAGAGAATTCAATTTGATTAATCCTTAATGCAAGAAATATAATGGTTTCGTTATCGTTTTAAAGTACACATGAAAAGAATTTTGCGCCGCAAGTTAAATTATTTCACGATCACAACAAAATTAATAATTAATCAGCTTTTCTTTCAAAATATGCAACTTTTTTTTTTCTATTTTTATGGAATGTTTTCGATATCTAATTATTTTACATTACCGGCGATTTTACTTTCTTACAGTTTAAGCTTTCAATAACTACTTCTCACTAATGTTGCCAGATACTAAGAAGCATCCAAATTGATTGTTTGCTTGAGAAAACAAATTTCAAAAAAGGCTCAACTTCCTTTCAAATCGATAGTGCAAAAAAAAAAAAAAGAAAAGAAAAAAAAAGAATAGGGAGAAACTCTTGCAAATCTGAACGCTGAAAAACATACCCTATGGGGTATGACAAAAGCGTTAAGAAAGAGAAGATCTCTTGTATCCACCCTAAAAGGCCCAACTAGTATCACCCTGAGTGTTCTAAAACAAACCTTAGAATTCAAAAGTAAAATCAATTGGTCTGCATCTACCCGATGCTTGGGTACCTGGATGTAAATAAATCCAAAGAGATTTCTTGAAACATACATTTTATTCATAAAGGACAGCACAACACAGAGACACACACAAATAAACGCTCAGCTATCGCCGAGTGCACAAATCGTTCTGTTTTTACATTCGTGAATGAGAATCAGCTCGCAGGCTGACTTCACAGCACAGCCGCGCAGCGGCAGTTATTTCACTGCGTTTCGCAACATCCTCCCCCCCTTGAGACTCATCCTCCCCCTCCCTTGAGTCTCAAGAGTATAACAAACATTATTCAAAAGATCCAGTCTTGTAGGGGCTTTCACAGGCCTTCCAGAGGATGTAAATTTTCTTACTATCACATCATCAGCAGATGTTACATTGTTTTCATTATCAGTCACATTATTAGAATTAGATTCCTCACCACCCAGTTCCCCATCAACAGATTCCTTTGAATAAATTTCTAATGGATAGATACGCTGTATAGGGCGTAAAACTGTCCCATGTTGCGTTTTAAGTTTAACTGTGCGAATTTTTCCATCGCACAGTTAAACTTGAACTGGAACCCCTGGAATCAACTCAATAATTTTTGCCAAAGGCCAAAACAGTCGTTTCTTATTATCATCTCCTATTAAAACTATTTCTCCAATTTGAGGATTACGCGATTGCTTTTCATTATGTTTTTGCACGAGTTGTCCAAGATATTCTTTCCTAAAACGTTCTCGTAAGTCCTTTAGTAGTTTACTACGATATTTTATTCTTCTGTTCAGACTCCTCGAATTCAACTCTTCCATATCATCAGTGTTAGAACTTCTGTTTTCGATAAGGAACATACTGGGGGGTAAGAGGAATCAATTCTTCAGAATTTTCTGAAACATATGTTAAAGGTCTACAGTTAATAATTGATTCACAATCACAAATTAAGGCTACAGTTCATCATGGGATAACACAGATTTACCTAAAGTACGCCTTAATAAATCCTTTATGGTGCGGACCAACCTCTCCCAACAGCCACCCCACCAAGCCGCGGTTGGAGGAATAAATTTCCAAAATATTTTATGAGTTCTAGTATCCTTTTGAACTTTACTCCAATTTAATTTTGATACATCATTAGAAGCACCCCGGAAATTAGTCCCATTATCACAATAAATCGTTCGTAGTCGTCCACGTCTAGCGATAAATCGTCTAAGGGCCAAAAGAAAGGCATCCGAAGAAAGGGAATTAACTAATTCAAGGTGAATGGCCCGGTATACCGCGCAAGTAAACAGAGCCATCCACACTTTGCATTCGTTTTTCAAAAACAGTGGCCCTACTAAATCAATTCCCACAATTTCGAATGGCGAACAATCAGTTACACGGTCTGGTGGCAGAGGCGTTGGTTCGCTTGACATAGAATTAGCCTTATAGCGGTTACATGCAATACAATAATAAAGAACATTTTTGATAGCTCTTCTACTTCTGATTATCCAAAAATTCTCCCGCAACAGGCATTGCATCATTTGGATTCCAGCATGACAGTTTTTTCTATGTTAATTTTCAATTAACAATTTAGTGAACTCACATTTATCAGGTAACAATATTGGGTACAAAAAAGTTCTTTCATCCTCTCGGTTACTTATTTTTGTTTTTACTCTAAGAATACCTTCATTATCAACAAAAGTTACAACAGACTTTAAAAATTTTGCATTAGAAAGATATTGGCTTTGAACTAAACAAATTAACTTCTTTTCAGAACTTTCAAACTCAGATTGTGAAAGGTCATTGTTTTTACATTTTCCATTCACTAATTTACAATTATTTATAAATCTTAATACCCAAGCAAATACTCGTATCATTTTATCATAATCAGAGGCTCTTTCTGCATACCAAGGGTGTGTGTCTTCTTTTAGATTCATATTTACAATTTTGCACTTTCTTCTTTCGATATCTACTTCACTGGGTTGAGAACTAACCTCACTTACAGGCCAGGATTCTGGATTTTCTTTCAACCAAATTGGATCCTCCCACCATTTAGAATTTAACATTTGTTTGGGAGTACATCCGCGAGATAAAAGGTCTGCAATATTAATATTTCCTGGTACATGTCGCCATGAAAAGCACCATGTTAGCTCTCTAATCTTTTTAACGCGATTTGCAACAAAAACCGACCATTCTCCACATTCTTTAATCCACCATAAAGCGACAGTGGAATCCGACCAGAGTGTGACTTTAATGCTTGCCACACCTAGCGCTCTTATAACGGAATTAACAAGTCTTGCTCCGATACAATAAGCCATCAGTTCCAATCTGGGAATGCTCAAAGGCTTTAGAGGAGCCACTCTATTTTTAGCGCGAATAAGTGTTACTTTACTTTCACTTCCTACCTGAGATCTAATGAAGACACACGCGGCATATGCCCCCTTACATGCATCTACAAATACATGTAATTCAGATGTTTCATTAAAATTCATAAATCGTGACACATCTTTCAATAAACATATTTCATTTAACCATTTAGAGAACCGATTAGCAACAGAAGGAGGCAATTCTTCATCCCAAGAAAAGTGAGATTTCCATAAATCTTGTATAATGAGCTTAGGGAGCAATGCAGTAGGAGTCAACACACCAATAGGATCATATAATTTTTATACTGTAGACAAAATTAGTCTCTTATTTATCTTAGTTCCACATGATAAAATTTCAAAATCTATTTTACATTTCAATGTATCCTTATCTAAATTCCAAATTATACCCAAAACTGAAGTATCTCCAGAATTCCTACGAGTATGTTTACACTCTACATTGCTCTCCCAACCCCTCAAATTAAAACAACCCTTAGACATTATAAGTTGTGCTTTTTCAACAAAATTATCAGCTTCTGCAACGTTATATACTCCTGTTAAACAATTAACAACATAAAAAGAACATTTAAGTTTCTGAACAACATCATAAAATTCAGTACAATTGTCCAAAAGATGTGAAATTGTAGCATTCAATAAAAAGGGACTCAAAGAAGCACCAAATACAACTCGACAATGTCTATAAATTGATTCATCATTGCAAGAGAAGAAAAATCGAAGAAAGTCTCTGTCTTTAGGGGCAACAGACAACAACAGGAAAGCCTTTTCTATATCCGCAATTAATCCAATCGGATACATTCTAAATCGATCGATAATATCAGGTATTAATTCTATTAAATTGGTTCCCTTAAATAAACATTCATTCAATGAAGGACTCCCTTTCTCAGAGGCAGAAGCATCAAATACGGGCCGAATTTTTGTAGTTCGGCTTTCAAATTTAATCACAGGCTTATGTGATAAATAATGGCATGCTGTATTCAGTTCAGAATCGGGAATACGTTCAATAATATTCAATATTTCCCACTCCCGAAAAACCTTTTGATAATCCGAAAGAAATTCCCCATTTTCGTATCTGTTAATCATTTTTTCGTGTCTTTTTCGAGCTAAACATTTATTACTAGGTAAATTCGAAGAATCAAGTTTCCACGGGAGTTCTACCTAATATCTTCCATCCGAAAGAACTTTCATTTTACCATACAAATCCTTTAAATTAAAATCATCTTTCTCTTTTTCGTTTTCAGATGCTATTCCTAAAACCTCAAGTTCCCAAAGTTTATTCGCTGGCAATGACATGGAATGCATTGATAACGATGGTAAAATGTTATCAATTCTGCACGATCCCTTTCCAAACACCGTCCATCCGAGTTTCGTTTATACGGCTGTTAAGGCTACACGGTACTCTTTTTCAAAAAATTTTTTTGGAGACAGTAATATTAAAAGTAACTTATGTATTGTTTTCATACTATATTATTAAACTGATTCTGAAAATAAAAAGTCAATTTAACTAGTCCTTATTTTAAAATTTAAAAATTTTGAAGTTTTTTTAAACCCTTATAAAATACACAATTTTTGAAATTTTTTAATTATTTTGAGTGATTTATATTTCATACATTATTGCAAACAAAAGTTAGTATGGATTTGAAAATCTGTTCCCTTGTTGATTTTTAATAATTATTTTTCTAGCTAAACCTGGAAAAAACAGGAAAATTTTTAAAATATTAACTTTAACATTTTTTAAAAAAATAACTAGGGATCCCAGACCTAAATCCATACTAACTTTTATAGAACACATATATCTCAGTATGTATAAAAAATTTCAAGACTCTATCTTGAACAGAAAAAAAGCCTTAGGGATTAGAAAACACTTACATCTTCAAAAATAAAAGTCTGAGAAAAATGCATTTAAAGTTTTTAAAGGCATAAAACAAAAACTAATAATACTTGCAAAGATCTAAATTTTTAATATATTAAATAACTACTTATATAATATATGAAAACACTACTTTAATTAAATATTATGTCAAATATTTTTATTTATTCAAAATATGTTTTTGCAAAATATCGATATAGCATTTTTTACGATGACAGATAATTCAGCTTAAAGTTAACATAATAATTTCACAAAAGTTTTAAAACACAATACACTTATAAAAAATAATAATGATATAAATAAAAGTTTAAAAAAAGTTAAAAACTACCAGGTTTGTACATAGCACCTAATTTTTTCTGAATTTTAAGTCGACGCAATTTAGCAAGTTTTATTTTTTTCTGCGCGACTTTAAAATTTGCAGATTTCCTTTTCTTTCTGAAATAGGTTCTCCTATAATGAGTAAAGTACACTAAATGTTCTGATGACAAACTGTTCATTAGCATCCTGAAATGTTTTTAGAGCTTTTAATGTTCCAACAATAAATTCAGGTATTGCACTCGACATGGCAATCAACACGACTCCTAGAAGCTGTATTTTCTTTGGAATATTTGTCCCATATCATCGAATGTAATGCTTCATTAGAATTGTGTGTCAAACCTCTGACACATGTGCTTAATAATTCAGTTGATGCTAATCGCTGATAAATAGGCAAGATTTTGGGCAAATATTCTTCGTTGATTGTTATTTTTACCCAATCTTTGTGAATACCTGATTTTTTTCCACGTGCTAATGATAACTGGTAAAAACACCAAGAGTCAAAGAGCAAGATTGTGTCCCGGAAACTAATACTCTCAGATCTTTCCCATAATTTCACAGCTGCATTTACTTCCATTGCACTAGATGATCCGACATGTGTTGTACTACAAACATTTTGTTGTCCTTTGTACCAAATACGAAATTCAGCACTTTCTTCTCCAAGCTCAAATTTAGTCTGCTCACATTCTCCACGTCGCTTTGACATTACTTCGTAGTCTATCACAAAGCCAGTCAGAAAGTCGATAACATATCCTATTCCGATATTTGACGTTGACGTATGTTCTCTTGTCAACCAGCTTCCATCATATGACATTCCAATACCGACTATATCTTTATCATTCCTTGAGCCCTACGCCTCAATGACATCTTTACGAATATAAAGCAATGGCTGATTTGACCCAACAAGATGTCCAATCAGAACTTTTGGCTCATAATGTCTTTTAAGTTTTACTAAACATTATATTTCAATTCATATGCATGCAGAATTTTTCCAACGATGAGTTGCCAAGTCACAAACTTAACATACCTTGCACTAATCTCATATTTACATCAAATGGAACATTAAAAAATTGATGCTTGCTAACATTTCATGTTTGATGTAATATAGCATCAATTAATTGTTATGAACATGTTTCACTCTAGGTTTGGTCACAATTAACACATACAACATTCACTTTATATGCAAATCTATTTCTTTGACCATAGCAAAGTTTTAAAGATACACTATGGCAAATATTGCTTAAAAATATTCCAAAATAATCTGTAAACAAACATTCAGTATCCACTATAATGTAATTTGAAAGATACTTTTATATGTAGCAGATGTATTAAAGACATTTGTATTCTGAAGTTTTGTAGTTATATCCACTAAAGCAGGTTTTTAGCATTGTCATTATCAGCAGTACTCCATCTCTTAGAAGTGTTGATTCTCTTCTCAAGCTGCGAAAGTTTTGTCCGTGGCATTTTTTCAACAGAAAAAACTTCACTTAAACAATTTAAAATAGCTTTTAACTTATATAAATTATATGCAGAATAAATATTGGTCTTGAGAAATACCTTTTCTTATCGATTTTGGCTAAGTAACTATAAGCACATCAAGAACTCAAAATATAAACAAACATAAATGATTTTAGTAGTGAAAGTTGAAGTTAATATCTACTTCTCTGCAAGTATCGATATTATTTAAAAAATATCAGTAATTAATTAAATTTAAGAATGGAAAAATGCTTTAAAATGAAACCGAAACTAACCACGCCCCCTCAGCTGTCAAAAATAGTGACTGACAATGCTCAGAAAACTTCAAATATCTTAAAAACTAATTGGTTAATAGATCTAAAATTTGGGGCCAAGATTCCCAAATGTATGGGCTACAGGAAAATGCAAAAAAAATTTTTTCGATAAATTTGTCATTTTTAGGGTACTGTGTAGCCTTAAGCCATATTCTAATACAACAGTATTTCCAGTCAATAATTTTCCTAAAACATCAGCACCTATCAAAAGATTAATATCCGTTTCTTCTCGAAAGAAATCGGCAAAAACTATTTTCTCTCTTTTTAATTCATTCAATATCTCATCATTCTCAATCCTCGGAATGAAACCGCAAATCTTTTTTTCAGAGAAAGCTTCAAAACCACAAGAAAAAACTCTATTTAAACTACTGACCTCGATTGCAAATACTTTATGACTTTTTGGTTCGGTTTCATCCCCTCCGAACAACGCATGAATCACAGTCTCTGTTCGAAGAGGAAAAGCTTTAAGCTGAGTCATAATTTTCTGGCTTACATAACTACTTTGAGAATCAGAGTCAATAACTGCGCGGATGATTTTCTCCTGACCTTGGCAACGAATTAAAACGCACAACGTTTGTAAAAAGACAGTTTCGCTTCTGCTACAATTAGAAAGGGAATTCTCAGATCTAGGAACAAAACTTTTGGGTTCATTAATTTTTCTTGGTTCAGGACACATTAATTCAAAATCGTGGTTATTACATTTAGGGCATTTTAATTTATTTTTAACATTGCAGAATTTACTTATATGACCAGCTATTTTTATACAAGAAAAACATGCACCTTTTTCTAACAATAATTTTTGTTTAGCAGTTAAAGTCATTTTCTTGGCCAAATAACATTTTTCACTAGGGTGCGATTTATCACAAAAAATACAATCTTTCTTACCTGGTTTTTGAAGACTTACTAAAGCAGATGCTGTTAAGGATTCCCCGGATTGTTTTAACTGTTCATTTTGAAATTCCTTCCTTCGCGGATTCTGGTGGGAGGCATAACCAGATCGTGCAAGGTTTACCATTTCTTCACCCTTTACTTCCTGACGAAGAAAATTCATTAAATGTTCCAAATTTCGCGACTCCTTGTTCTCTGTTAATCCATGGTTTCTGCTTCTTTCCCAGGCCACTAACACTTCCTCCGGTAGGCAAGACTCCACCAATGGGCTTAAAAAATCCCCGAATTTTTCTTGCGTGCGTCCTAAGCTCTCCGAAGCTCGGATCTTCGCTTCCAATTCATCGTATAATGCAGGAAGGTCAGTCTTTGAGCGACCGGTGGCTGCGTTTTTTATAACCATAGACAGCAAGTCTCGTAAATAAATCTGTACGAGTAAATCCTCTCGCCCGAATCTCTCCTGCAGTTGGGCAACAGCTTTCGGGTAATTATCCGCAGTCGCTGGGAAACTATCCAATACTCGGGCTGCTTTAGATTTCGGAACAACAGCCTGTAGTAGATAATGGAATTTGTCTTCATTTGTGATACTGGAATCCTCATGAATTTTTCTAAATTGACTCTAGAAAGTCAAGTAGTCTCTAGCTTCTCCACTAAATTTTTTCAGCTCTATTTTAGGGAGCTTGAAATTTCGCTTTTCACAGATTTCCCTTGCAGCTGATTATTTCAAACTTATTTTCTCGATTTTAGAACAAAGTTCCGTATATTTGTCTCTGTATGATTCAGCAGACAAAAAATCTTTTTCAAAGGCTTCCTCATCATCTTTTCCCCTCAAAAGCACGTCGGTAATTTCAGATTGACACGTATCCAATCGTGTAAATTTATCGGTAATTTGTATCTTCAATATCGAAAGGTTTTCCATATTAGGAGATTCTTTAGAGAGTTCATCATCAATTTTCTTAGCACATGCCGAAAACGAAATGTGGCATGATTTTCTCTGTGTTCTCAGTTGTGCCAAATCCATAATTCTTTATCAGATTTCAATTCAAAATTAACCAAAGCAAAGGTTCAATCACAAAAAAGTTCAGTTTCAACAAGATTCAAAATAAAAAAGTTCAAAATCCAAAATACTCGTCCCGCCGAGGGTACCACTATGTTCTAAAACGAACCTTAGAATTCAAAAGTAAAATCAATTGGTCTGCATCTACCCGATGCTTGGGTACCTGGATGTAAATAAATCCAAAGAGATTTCTTGAAACATACATTTTATTCATAAAGGACGGCACAACACAGAGACACACACAAATAAACGCTCAGCTATCGCCGAGTGCACAAATCGTTCTGTTTTTACATTCGTGAATGAGAGTCAGCTCGCAGGCTGACGTCACAGCACAGCCGCGCAGCGGCAGTTATTTCACAGCGTTTCGCAACACTGAGTGACACTGACAAACCTAAAAAACCTCTCTGATTCACTTCAAAGTCAGTTCAAACTAAATGAAATAAATACACCTACACACGATAGCAAAATTAAACATGTCGTTCACGAATAATTCACGAATGAAAACAAATTCCAAAACTCCCCCACTTCTCCACTTCCAGCAAATTGCTTAAAAACCCTCAAAATTAAAAAAAACCACTGGGAAGAGAAGGCATCACAAACAAAATGATTCAGCATCTACCTCATCTCAGCATCTTCAAACTACGCAATATCATCCAGAATATGCTAGACCTCGGTCACTTTCCAAATTCCAGGAAAAACGCAACAATAATCCCGACAAGAAAACTGGGCAAAGATCCCACAAGACCTGAAAACTACAGACCCATTTCCATCCTGCCAGTACTCTAGCAAAATAGCGTAGAAAATCATTCACAATAGACTTAGCCAATTCATCAAAGAAAACGATATCCTGATCCACGAGCAACATGACTTCGTGCCTGAGCTCTCCACATCACGCCAATTGCGCAGATTGATGGAACTCATCAAAACCGGTTTCTATAAAGGTCAACTTACAGGAGCGGTGTTTTTTTTTTGATAATCAGAAAACTTTCGATCGAGTCTGGCATACAGGCCTTCTCTATAAATTGATTAAATTCAATACCCCTCCCCACCTAATTAAAATAATAAATTCTTACTTAAATAATAGACATTTCACAGTTGTCATCAATGGAACATAGTCATCACCAATAAATATTGAAGCAGGAGTCCCACAAGGCGGAATTTTATCTCCGTCCCTTTTTAATTATTTCGGAACGATATACCAAGACACCCTGACACAACTATCTGCATGTATGCAGATGACACTGCGATACTAGGACGCCATTACTTCCCAAAAAACATAAGCCATTCAAGGCCTAAAACCATTCATGCTATCGAAAATTACACTCCCATGAGAAATAATCAACTTCTACACAGACTTCGAGAAATTCTACTCGATTAATCCATCTTTTTTCCGCTACTCGAGAAAATCTAGAACCCAACCAGAACAGAGGAATAAGTCAGGATATTTCTACCAACGTAACCGGAAAATTTTTACTCTCTTGCATTCATTTATAATAGCATCCTCTACAATAATTAATGAAATCATGTAAATATAGAAATAGTTTTTTTCATGACTTCATTTCCAAAATCAGCAATTTTACGATATTCCTTCGTAAACTTAAAAATTCTTAAATCTATTAATTCAACTTCATAGAAAATATTAAGCAATTCTGAATTTTACTATTATTAATAGAATACAGATAATTCTTAAATTTAATTTTTAATAAGTAATAATCAAGCATTGCTCGCAATTCTTTTTTTCCATGTAAACTTAACATTTGGAATAATTTTATTTAACACCAATGTTCAGTCTCTATCAGATAATACTAAACTGGTGATTAAAGTCCGAGAGGGTTATGCACCCAATATTTATATTCTACCTCTGCAAAAAACAAAGTAGTAAATTTCGCTAAATTTAATTATTTCAAAAGTAAAAAAAATTTACAAATGACAAATTCTGTCAAATCGTCTGTTGAAACATAGGAATTTCAAATTATTTTTCAAAAAACTTTATTTGATGCAAAATAATCCTGAATAGACAGCTCACTGAAAAATGAAAAAGGGAAACATTCATTACTGGCCATGGTGACCGTGTTGTTAAGGCAAGGAACTCGTGATTGGAGACATTTATATACATCTACATCTTCGAATCCTGTTTCCAATAAATGTCCAACGTATAGAGGTGTTAATGGACATAATATGTGAAGGGAAACAATTCATCACATTGGCATATCTTGGGTGAAGAGCTTTGGTGATACCTCAGGTATCGGTCTTGTCATTTGTCTGCGGCTCAAATTAAGAGACTTATTAACTATGGTTAGGGAATCGATTCTCCTCCGTTCCCAGAGAACGTCCTAAGCCAGGAATCTCCAAAACCCGCAGCCCAGATGCGGCCCGCGAGGCCCCCTAATTTTTTCTGTAGAGACCTTTTCATTTACAAAAAAAAATTTACAGAAATTTACGTGTATCCTGCCAATAGCAGTCATCACTTACGTGGACGTTAGGTTTATACCGAATTAAAATAGTGGTGCGCAGTAATGCGTTGTTTAACAACCGATCACTACATTGCAAAACAATATTCGCTGCTTACTTTTTCTACTTCTGCTTACAGTCATTCAGTTGGTATAATGGCATCTACTGGCAGTGCTTTTAAATGGATTGCTGCTTATTTAAAAAAAAATAAGCAGATTTTATGCTCAGTTATTACCAACGCTCCCCTCCCCGTTTGGGGGGCTGCAGCCCCAATACACTTGAAACACATGTAAAAATAACGGAACAAAATACTTAAAATCATGACAAACGCTCCACGGACTTCAGAAATTCCGTAATACACAGTGACCTGAAAATTGAACTCGTTGATAACTTTATCACCAAGATATCGAGAAGTATATTCATATCCATTGAAAATCATGCAAATCCCTTGATCAAAGCTCAAGCAATATTCACGGATATAAATAATAGGCAAAACTTTGCATACAAAAACACCAAATGGCTTCAGCCACTTAGACCTTAATAATACCTCCCAACAATAACTTCAAATCTTCATTGACATTGATCTCTACAAACGAACAAAATAGCACTTCTCTCCACCCTGAAGAGGGAGCGGGAATGGCTGCAGCAATTGCTGCAAACAGTCCTGCCGTTTACCTCCCCCTCAACCTAATAATTTAATCATATTAGCCTGTTTAACTTTAAATATTTTTCTAATTGTTCTTTTAAACTTTTTACAAATACTGAGCTTTTATAACTCAGCAGAAGAAATTTCATAAAAACTGAAAGAAGCATAATACTCGTAGGTGCTCGTTTGCCATTTAATTTTAGTTTAGTTGTTGCTTGCTCAAGACTTGATTATTTTGGTCATAGTTTGCAAGCTGAGGTTGAGTGCTGCGATGTGGATGTATTGGTATCATTAGCGTTTAATTGAGATAAATGATTCTATTTTATTTAGTGATAATTTCCTTCGCGCAGTTGCATTCTATTTGATATAAAGTATAGGGAATGTCTTTAACAAGAATTTTCCGAATATTCTGAAGATAGAAAACGATAAAAGCAACAATCTGTCTACCATAAGTAGATACATTTGCAGCCTATATTTATGTAAGTTTAACTTAAGAAATCACAAGAATTTTTTAAAATTTTTTCGGGTCATTTGCAGATATAATTATGATGAAATCAGTTCGCATAATCAGGTTTTTTTTGAGCGATAGTGAGTTCAAGATACTTTCACTATTATTATTTATTTATGTTGAAGTCACTTAATTTTAGTGCCTAACGGTGGCTGAAAAGAGTATAAGAAAAATAGTCGATGAGTGTGGACAATTTCTAATAGTATGGAGTTTGAAATACTTCTTCATCAAATCCGGCGAGAAAGCATTGTGTGTGATTTGCAACGAAACCATAGTAGTGATGAAAGAATACAACCTATACCGTCATCATCGAAGCAAACATCAGGAGAAATATACACAGTTGGAAGGTAAAGTCCGTACCGGAAGTTTTTCTAAATTACAAAAACAACTCACACTTCAGAAGATATTCTATAGTAAATCCTCAACTATATGCATCCTTAACTATATATGAATATGAAAATGAATCCTTAATTATAATTAGTTATAAAGTTGCCTACGTCCCGGTTTAAAATGGCAAACCGTTTACAGATTTACAGATGGTGAAGTAGGGAATGATTGCATATTGGAGGTGGCTAAGGAGATTTGTCCAGAAAAGTTGAAATAATTTTAAAATGTATCTTTCGGTGCAAATACCATTGCCCAGCGTGTGGCAAACGTAGCTGAAAACATTGTGGCTTTTCCCGTTCAAGACTGCAATCACAAACCCGTGATTACACGATTCTCCCTTCACGGTCCACAGAATCATATTTGAGACGGGAGTTTGCGTACTACCGGGCCCATGATCGCACTGGTGTGATTTCGAAATGTTTTATTTGTATTCTTAAAGGTCACTAGATGGCAGTTGAAGTTCGTTATATTTTCGAATACCGTTCATTTGAGTGTTGACCTTCGGTTCCTACTTTTGGTTCGAAGTATATTTTTATTTATTTATTTTATTTTGTTGCTGCGCCTGGACCAGGGGAATTTAAGCTTCATAAGCTTCAAGAGTTTCAGCATTATTTTGTAATTTTATTTCCTTTATTTTATACTCTCTCTTATTGTATTCAGTTCTTTAATATTTTATCTATATTTCAAGAACTCATAAATAAAAAAAAAACAATCTAATTTATATTGTTATTATTTTTGTAGCTGCATAATTTTTTTTTATAAAAATGAATTTATTTTCTTTACTATTCGTAGTTATTCTTAAATATCACAAACATTTTGCTGCTAAATATTTAGACGCTATTAAAGAATATAATAATCTGTAAGTCTCAGGGTATTTAATTGCAGGGATAGTTTTATACGAATTTTTATATGAAATGAGGCTTAAAGTATCCGTGCACCTTCGGAGAAAACTTTTTGAAATATATTGATATTTGCTATCAAAATATTTCTTAATGCTAAAATATAACCTATGAAAAACACATTTAATAATCTGCTTTTAATTAAAAAAAAATGGAGTGGAAAACATGGTGAAAATAGTACATAAATTGATTATCAGAATAACGCTTATTACTCAAAAGTAAGCAAAAATATCATTATTCTGTAAATTGTATCTCATTCATCATAACAGTTTTTGGGGCTGGTACTACTTTCATGATGAAAATCATATTACTACAATTTTTACTATACTTCAAGTCGAATAACAATGAAAAAAAATAATAACAATACATGATTTACACCTTTATTACTAAAAACATAAATTTTACAATCATGAAAGTAGTAGGGCTTCTTAAAAACTATATAAGGAAGATAATTGCAAAATTTAAATTAATTTGGTTTATAACTTTTTCTGATATATACGTTCCCATATGTGAATATGTCTAGAAAGCTCATTCTAGAAAGCTTCTCTTTTCGCTGGACTTTTGAAAGGGTTAAATAGTGAATAATGCAAGTAAGTATCACCACTTTTCAATTGCAATGGATGAATAACTGGACAACTGTTTTACCTCTAAACTGCTTTTGTTCATTAGAGGTGTGGATGAAACCATAAACATAATACTAGAGCTGGATTTCCTACGTATCATGCATGACATTGTAACCAGAGAGGATATATTCAATGAATTAAAAAAAAAACTTTTTCTAATTATAAATTGTACTGGATTAACCTCAGTTACCTGACTGTTGATTGATGAAAGAGCATGAGAGACATAAATAAAGGCTTGGTTGGGACAAGTGAAGCAAATATGTAATGAGAAAAACATTCCACAATCAATGTTCTTACAAAGTATTATTCACCAACCAGCTTTGAGTGCTAAATATGTGGATGTTAGCAATATACTGAACTCTGTGTTGAAGATTCTGAAGTGAATTTAATAAGGTCACATGGGCTCAACCATATAGAGTTCAGTGACATATTGGAATATACAGACCCAGAATCGCAAGATTTAGCATATGACACAACATTAAGATGGTTAAGATATGATATGGTTAAGAGCAGAGTATTTGAATTAAGAAAGAAAGTAGGGGATTTCCTGGAAAGTAAAGGCAAACCACAACCATTACTGTCTGATGAAGAAAAGATGTGTAAATTGGCCTTGGCTGTAGACTTAACTAGTCATTTAAAATGTCAGAATCTAAAATTTCAAAGAGTGAAAAATCTAGTTTCTGATCTATACCTCCACCTTAAAGGCTTTAAGATCTAAACTTATCCTGTTTTTGGAACAAGTATAGACCAACAATTTGGCGCACTTTCAGCCGTGCGAGTATTCCTAGTTTGACAACAGCTGATTTACCAATGCCATTAGCATACAAGATCATCAAAGATTTCCAGCTGCAATTTCAGGAGTGTTTATCGGACTTAGTTTAAAGGCAGAAGAAGTTAAATTATTTCAAACCTATTTGAATCAGTTATAGCCAGTTGCCTAAATGAATTGCAACTGGAGATTTGTCATTGATTCGCAAGCAAATGAGCCCCTTATGGACAAGTTCAAAGAAGGAATGTTGGTTTTTTACCAGTTTTTACTCAAGAAAGACTTTCATAATGTCAATCAAGGTACCTTTTAACCTTTGGAGCAATATACTTGTGAACAAACATTTTCAAGAATGAAATAAGTGAAGAACCATTTGAGAATAAACTTGTCTGATGCAACGGACATCACTGCCAAAGTAAATTCAACGGACATCAAATCTAAAGACAGAAATACCTGCTGTATTGGTATCCTGGAAACAATATCACCATTCCCACTTATACAGGTGTTCATGTTCAGTGTATCAATGTGTTACTAAATAATAACTGAATATTATAATATTAAAAAAGTAATTAAAAACAACATATATGTTTTGATTCTTCTTTATTTCGACCTCGAATATGTAGCAGGTCCCCAAATTGCTGTTTGATAGTTAATGCGGCCTTCTGGCTGAAAGGTATGGAGTTTCCTATTCTAAGCAAAGGCGTGCCGTCTCGAAATGATTAAGTGACCCAACTAGGTTCAGAGACTAATTTTTCAAAAAACTGGCAATCAGAAAAGAGATGTGTAGTCATAAATAATTGTAATAAGCTTAAAATATGTCACAAATATTGGAGAATATAAAAATATAATCTCCAATGGCTTAACTAATGCATATTATGAGATTGTTGCAAATTTTCTAATATCAAGAAAAATATCATAATTAAATTATATTCGGTGTAATGAATTTTATTTCATATATATATGTATATAGATACACTTTTTAATCCCTTTGAAGTGTCACAAACTACACATTATAAATATTTTTGAAAAAAAAAAAAAAAATATTTCATAAGCTTTGAAAGTTGATGTTAAGGATTTTTCGTCAACATTTATCTATTGAAGTGATAGAAGGATTGCAAAATGTGACTAATTGTAACTATTTCAAAACCTGCTGTCTGTTATATTCTGAAAAGCTTAATAAATATATGTATTAAATTTCCTAGAATTTAAAAGTATTGTTTTGGAGATATTATGCTTTGCGTGTATAAGTTATGGTGACAATTTCATTCTTCAAAACACAAATTTTAAAAAGTGTATTTATACGTTAGTTAAAGTGAAATTTCTTTAAGAAAATGGCTAAAATGTCTCCAATTTTATATGTTATTCCTTTCTTCCTACAATTGCGATTTTTTTTTCTTATGATCCTGAGCTTTCATCAGGAAGATTTTTCTGATGGCAATGAGAGGCATTTGAACCATCAATACTTGAAATGTCAAATGTTATTTTGTCCTTCTACATTATAATAACCTGAATTAATACCATTTCATTTAATATGGAAAACAATCTATGGAAGTTACTATTAATCTACACAACTGATATACAAGTACTTAAGCGAATTGTTTGGAGTTCCGTAAATATTTCTTTCAGTATTATTTGCCACAGAATAGCAATAAACAATTCATTAACATTTTAAGTTTGCATTGCATTCTTTAGGAGATTCTGATTGCACAATGTTTTATAAACTGCCTTGCTATTGTTAATGATATGTGGCAGTTTTGAAGATTTCTCATGCCATAATTTATTAAAGGTATTAGCTAATTGAAATCCGTACCGGCTTTACCAGGTATTCAAAAATATTCGTGCCATCTGGAAGAAAAGCCAATTTCAAACGGTCGATGTCGATAACAATGTCAAGATGACTTCGCAACTTAAGATTCCCATCAATGATCAGTCCATGGAGAACTGTGAGACACATTGGCTATGTCGAAAGTAGTTTTGTTGGTAGTAATATGCTGAAATGAGTAAGTCATGGTCAAATGATGTTTTACGGTTTGTTTATATACTTTCAAATTGGACAGAAATGCTACAGGAGGTGCTCGAAAGATATATGCTGCGTTTGGAGAGGCACCAGTGAGAGAGCGTCGGCGAAATCTGTCTATTTGCATCGGTAGATGAGAGCTTCTAGGACAAACTTCAAGCTATATGTCAATCCATTATTGATGACGCACTGTTGAAGAAGAAAATTCAAAGTTAACCACATTAAAAGAAAAAGAACTCGCACGAGGGTTTGAAGTCTCAAAGGAAACCAGTCAATTGCATCTGCACGATCTTGGGAAGCACAGTAAACAGGTTTCTCACGTCTGGACTGAAAAAACCAAACTTCAGCGACTCATCATTTGCTTAGGCATGTTTAAATGAGATTATGTGCATTCTAAATCACACATATCCTTTTTTCGAGGTAATTTCCTGAACTTAATGTTATTAAGCGTTTTGCTTTATTTTGGAGAACAGAGATTACAACTAATATGTACTGTAGGTTCCAGGAATTCAAACAGAATTTGAATTTAAAATAGAAAATATAGGTTCCAAACTTTCAGTGATAATCTAGATTAATAATTATTTTTTTTTGCCAAAACAAACATTTTATAGGACCAGTTACAAAAGCAGCAACAAAAAAAAAAAAAAAAAAAAAAACTTTTTTCAAACGAAAGAATACAGAATAAAATTTTATGAAAAAGATGAAATTATTTTACCTTAACTACATTTTGAGACAGCAGTTATTAAGTGGAATTTATTACCGTAGAAAGCAGATTTAATAGGGTGTCATTTAATTTACTGTTGTATCATCTAGTAGACTATAAAGAAATAATTAAATAGGAGATATCTTATTCCCCTACATCACTACCAACTTCTATACGGGGCGTTTCTAAATATGATAATATTAAATAATTATAATATTCAGAGTGTTTTGATTGTGGTTTTACATCTTATTAATGCAGCTTACAGTAATCGTTTGTAGTGTTTTATAACCACCTGTATGTGTATGCATAAAAATGATGATTCATATAAGTTCTTTGAATGATTTTATAAGTATATAAAAACTGTAATTTGAATTTAATTTTCCTAACAAAACACTTCCCATAGAGAAAAATAATTCGAATAAAATGAGAAATACTTTTAAGGATTCAAAACAGTTTAAAATGTAATTTTAATCGATTTAAAAAAAAATATGACTTCGAAAAATTACTTGGAACTGCAGCAGTTTAAAATTCAAGATAATGTAAAGTGTTAAAACTCAAGATACTGTCAAGATAAATTTATATCAAGATATGTAAAAGACCATATTTTAAAGAAGTTATATGTATCTTTATTTTTGTGGTTATTGGAAAAATAAGAAATGTAGTCCAATTTAGTTTAATTCTAATGCAAATTAAATCAAAAAATCTACGCCTTGTGTTTTAATGTCTTATTTGGAATCACTTATACATATGAAAGAAGATAGTTTTGACTTTAAAGTAACTTTTATTAAATATTTTTGTCAGTAAAATTGAACCGAGTTATAAATTAATGCATAAAATAATTTATATTAATAATTCAAATGTATTAATTTCGTTTAATAAATTCCTACCAAAAAACTAAAGAAAAAATAAACTTTTTATCAGAAAGAAGAGAAGGAGACATTTGAATCTGAGTTCTTCTATCACATGCACTTTCCTGATAAACAGCTGTTACAAGAAGGAATTATTATGCGCATAATTTCAATTTATTTTGCAAAGCATGCTCTAATAAGTAAAACGTTAAATAATGGAAGTAACTAAACTGGGATAAAATATTATATTTAATGCTAGTATTAATTATAAGGGTTAAAAATAACCAAAAAACTAAGACCACACATTTCAAAGTCACAGATGGCAAAAATAATAAAAAAAAAACATTAAAATATGTATGATCTAATTATCAAATATGGATCTTACAACCAAATCAGATATCAAAAGCTATACCAATTGTTACAAAATAAGAATATGTATTGTTTCGTTGCATATAAAATTGATTATATCAAACATTTAGTAAATGAAATATTTTTATTAAAGGTCAAGGTTGAATAATATTAATATATATTAAATAAAGTTTTTATTAGTAGATATCATATGTGAAAAACATTAGATATATTGACTTTATGAATCTTAATTTAAACTTTAAGAAATGTTTAATGCTCGAATTCTCAGTGTAAACGAGAAAATACGTAGTAATTGATTAGAGAAAACAAAAGGAATAATTTTATGTAACATCAAATAATACAAATAGCAATCTGATCAAGTAGCACTCTGATTTCGATAATTACAAAATCATTAATTTACCTGAAAAAATGAACTGATTCATGAAAATAAAGCTACAATTCCTTTATGTATATTTTACACATAAATATTTTATTAGAAACAGTGGAAAATCAGTGCTACAAATTGAAGCATGCTCTTTAATGTGAAAGCGATACTTGAAATAACGAATGATTTTTTTTTCTACATTCAAATAATAAAAAAAATAAAATTTAATAACGAATAAAAAAGAAAAGAAATCTCAAAAAAGTAAAATCGAAAGTTTAAAGTAAAATAAAGAATTTTTTCTGCAAAATAGTAAACAGATTTATAATATAATAGATATATTTTTTTGTTATTTTATCAACCACATGATTCTGATATTTTTATGTTATAGTCTTTTGAAAGAATATGAAAAAAAAAACCTTGTTACTCATTCAAAAATATTTGCAAATTACTATTTGGAATTAAAATGTTACTAAAGCCTTTCAAGAAAATTGAGAAGAATTCAAATGAATAGTTTGAGAAATAAGTTTAGATATACAACAGACTTATCAAGAAATAATAAGTTTGAGGTAAAACGGCGAGAATAACATAAGATATAATGCAATTTAATTTACCTTGGACGAATTATGAATCAGTTCAGACTGCCCTTTAACAGTGAAATATTATAATAATCAGTTTTCATTGGTCCTGAGTTTGAGATACCAGAAAGAAAATATTAATTAGACATCAATAGCCTTTAATTTATATTCTGACAAGTAATGATGTGAGATGATTTGTATGAAAGGGATTTTCCAAAACGGAATTGGTGCTTTGTGTAGCTTTCGAAGAAAACGTGTGTATAAATATCAAAGAAAGAACATTTCTAAACCAAACAAAATTTTACAATGAACCTGACATAGAAAAATTGTATCTAATTTGTACGATTCAAAATCAATCCGAATGAATCATAAATACCCAGGTCGAAAGAGAGAGAGATTCGAATTGAAATAATTGAGGAAAAAATTAACATTTAAACGATAGTAGGTTGGTATAGTTAATAGAAAAATTTAAAAGCTAAATGCAAATTTTAAAATAAATATTTTATTAAGATTCCAATTATTCTTTGTTTGTGTATACATTTGAGCGTGAAGAAATAGGCAGAAGGACTGCATTCTATTTGAAAGCTAAGAAATAATATTATTTATATTTTAAGAAATAAAAATCCAAAGACAATTTTAGGAAGGATATATTTAAGTATATTTGTTTAGATCTGTATCATAAACATAATAAAAAATTGTTACATGCTGCCCCTCAAACAATGGTTTTCAGCCTTTTGAATGTAAAACCAGTGAAAGCCTTTTTTGAGAATTTATACAAATGATTCCGAAGAAATTTTGAGAGTTAAGATTATCATTAGATAAGAATTATTTGAGAAATATTTTGTTCTTCAAGCTGGTACTTATAACTGAAGTAATCATATTCTTTAATTCTGAATGTACTGTATTATAAAACGTAAAAATGGTACACACATTTGTTTTCGCTTTTATGATCCTGAATGACAATAATTAATTTTTAGTAACATTAATATTTTTATTATTTGAAAAAAAAAAAGCTTTTAGTTTTTAACATTTTTTTTATATGCTGTATAAAATTTGTCTTCCCATAAAGCGATTTGTATTTTTTAAACTGAACTTTTCCATTTTGTTGAAGGTACAGAGAGTTTAGTGCCCTCGAAGTTGACACAGAATAATTATTTGTTTCTTCCATCAACAAAACTACCATTGAAATTTGTTCTTTCCTTTTCTCAGTTTTTGTGTGTGACTTGAACACTAAATTTATAGTTTTTGTACAATTTTATTTGGGAATTTGTATTACCTATGCCACTGAAAATTCACAAGTTAGATTTAAAAAGTTAAGATTCAGTTAGAAAAGTTAGATTTAAGCTAAAAAAATTGCCAATGGGTTTTTATTTGAAATAGAGTTCTTAAATACTGCAAAACTTCGTTTGGTAATTTTAGGCTTTTGGTAGTTTAGTAAATCTGTTTTTGTTTTGTTGATAATGAATTGTGTATTAATTTTTTTTACTCAAAAAAGAAAATTAAAGGTAAAAAGCCAACATTTGTTATTTCAGGACATAAATTTAAGAAGCTTAAAAACTCTTTTAACTAGTTTGTTAAATATGTTTATCAAAATTTTTAAGCAATGAATGTGAAATAATTATAAATTACATTGAATTATTTCCTAGTTACTAATTTATTATTCTAGATATTATATATAACTCAAATCATTTCGTCAATCATGATATATAATTTAAAAAATACAGCATTCACCTATTTATATATTTCTAATATTAATAAAGATATTTTATCTAAGTTTTTTTTCTGCTTGTTTCTCTCCGCAAAAATTTGTTGTATAATTAAAATAACAAATTCATAGAAATATTAAGAAAGGGAAGGAAATAAAATTAACAAAAAATCATTTATAGTAGGATAAGCAATTTGTAACTGCAAATTTATGCTATAAATTCAGCACATTTCTAAAGCATATTTCTTCAAGACTATAACAGCCAAATAAGCTATAAAGGAGAGAGACACTTTATGTTTTAAAGAAACACTAAGTTATACAAGAAAGATAAGCATTAAAAATATTTTTGCGTGGAAGTTCTATTCTTTTATTTTACCACTTCAAGAAACATCACGATAGCAATTATATTTTCAAAACAATCCTTAAGTGAATGTTAATCATTTTGCACCGGAAGAAAACTTTTCACAAGTGCGAAATTCTGCTAGTATCGATAAATATCTTACAACACGGGGGAGGGGGATTATTTTCGAGTAATTTGTAACCATACCAGAAAAAATTTATAAGACACAGGTGCACTATTTCACTGAGTTATTGTATCCAATTTCGGATCGATTTTTTGCCCAAGGGGACTTATACGAACTTCTTATAAAGGGTATCAGAAGAGCTCGGAAAAGAATTATTTCAGGTTTACGCGACAAATCAAGCAATTATGTCAGAAACGCTTTCAAATATATTTATTAAATAAAAGAGACGGAACAGGATTTTCAGTGATATATAATTATTTACTTATATGTACGCAACACAATGGCTGTAAATTACGAGGTTTCCATTCAAAACTTAAAATTTACCCTCTGATCATAAAGTTAATTAAAAACATCAGAATCAATGGATTTTTCATAATTAGCTTAGTTTCAATCAAAGATCAGTGTCAAAAAAAAAAAAATAACCTGGGAAATCAGCGGTGAGGGGTGCTGATTGTTTGAGAGGTAAAAAAGATGAGAGACAGTTTGAAATTACTGTCTACGGAAGCGAGCTAACGCAGCGATTACCGCATTGGTCTAGAAGTTAAAGGGGGGCGGGACTCTAAATTGGATTCGAAACAGATGCTCTAACAATCGATTTTATCTTTATTGATATGTATAACTTTCAATTACTCAACAGAAAAGCATTGACTATCAAAAACGCATTGTAATTTTCATTATTTTTATATAATTAAATTTGATTTCGTATATTTTCATTGAGTATGGCCAAACTTGGATCACACTTTTGAGATATAAAAATATCCTAGTAATAAAATAGGTCCATCTGGTCATAATATGCCTATTCATTTACCAGTCTGTACCTTTAACATTTTGAAATATCTTTTAAATATTTTTTTTTACTTTAACCGATGAAGTTAAGTATTGATTTAAAATCGCAGTGTAGGAAACTTTCGATACATATTTTACATGGTAAAAATGAATTTATTGAAACAGACATGAATAAATATCCTACATTAGTGTCCTCCTCAAATCAAATTGAAATTGAATCAAAAATTGTTCCATGCAAAGATTTGCAAAAAATACATTTAATCACTAAAAGTGCTAACTTTTTTTTAAAAATAACAATTAAATTATTCAACTAAATACTAGAATGAAAAAAAAAATACTATGACAATGGAATAAAAATTTGATTTATTAGGGTTTAGCCAGGAGAGATATTCAGAACACACTTTTCAAAAAAAAGTGTTTTTTGAAAAGTACTCGGGGATCATTTTTTTTGTTGACTAAAACAATGGGTGGTAAGTAATGAATTGAAAAATTCAACTTCCTATAGGGTAGAGAAATCAAAATGTACACTGATATTTGAGCCTTTTTTCACTCTGAAAAAAAATGTTTAAGTTAATGTCCTATTCTTTAACAATGACGTAATGTAACCTATGGTTTTAAGAACTAAACCGAAAAACCAACAGATGGCGCTATCCGCCATATCCGAGTATAAGACTTCTTCCCAACTTTCAGTTTGTTGTGCATGTGTATGTATGTTATGTGTTGTGTATATGTCTTATATGTATCCCTTATAAATGTTATTGATACGATATGTATATCCTCATGCTGTGAACTGAACCCAATAAGAGATCATGATCTTTTCATCTTCTAATCTTCATTCAAGATTCCACGCACTCATGCCACGCGCTACAGTAATAACTTAAACGTTGTGTTATTCATTTTTCTAGTGCAAATTAGCTAGAACTCGTTTATTTATATTTACAATAAAAATACTTCTTTACGAATAATTTTGAAAAATTATTAGTATTTTTTTTATAAATTAACATTACTAAATATTTAAAATCATTCCTATAATATAATATAATTAAATAACTATTTTTAAGGAAGAAAGAGAATTATATTCGAATTTCTTTTTAATGATGTAAATAAAAAATAGTACACATTAAATTTCACACAACACTTAAGGATCTAGCGATGAATTTTGATTTAAGGATATGCTTAAGAATTTGAGGATACTTGAACTAATTTACACTTAAGGGATTGTAACATTTTCATAATTTAAGGAAATAAAAGTAATATTTAGAGAAATTATAAATTACTTAGATGCAAATGAAATCATATTTCAGATTTTCTAAGAGATAGATAAGTGTTTCAGATCTCTCTCCTATACCGTACACATGAACTAGATGAATATAAACATCAAATTCTTGAAGGTGGATCAAAAATGAATACGCTTTGTAATAATAGGGGTTTAATTTTAAATCTGAAATGATCATAGCAGTTTTTGACCATATTCTGATATATATTAAATTTATTTAAACGCTCGTGATTTGGCAATTTTTTTTTATTATTTAATAAAATTTATTTTATAAACGTTTAATAAGCATAAATTATATTTAAATCACAATGAAACGAGCTTTAGGGTACTGCTGTCATAATTCAATTAAAGTAAATGAATTTAAAAGAAGATTGAGGAGTGTGAAAAACTATTTACTTAAAATTATGGAAAAATATAAATAATTTTCAAATAATAAGTTTACTAAAATGTGACAATTTAATTTGTTGTTACTAATTATAAATGTTATTAAACACTCTCTGAATTTTTATCACTTTTTTTTTACTAAGAATTTTTAAATTCTGGAAGATTCTTACTATTGTGAACGGATTTAGATGCATATGATATGAACTTAACTTATGCCCTTAATGTTTTCTGCTTGTAGAAGACAGAGTTAACTAATAATAAATGCAATAATATCAACAATCTGAAATATTTCCTTAAAAGGTCCCTCTTTTTCATAAGCTCATGTTCCATTATCTTTCTAAAAAGTGATTAAAGTCTTCCATTTAAGACATTTTGGCTTTTCTGTATAGTAAGGAGGAGAAAAAAGAAAAGGAATGTGATAATACAGTTAATAAAATTAGAAGTTGGATACATTCAAAGAGCCATTAAAGGATAAATCTTATCAATATAAAGGAAAAAAATAAAAGAAAAATTCTGTATTAAATTTTCATATCTCTCTAAAAATATTCCCACGGTATTAACAAAACTCTACTTACGTATATAATACTATTTCATCAGTATGTATATATAGGAGGTGTAAATGTTTATAATTAAACACAACAAACACTAAAACAGGACGACAATTGAAAAAATTGTTCAGATGATTCCAGTCTACTTATACTACTCCAAGTACAAGTGTATTGGACTTCTACCTTAAGAAAACAGCATGAGAATCAATGATTCAAAGCATTGAATTTTCCTGGACTTTTTAAAATCAATTCGATTTTGTCCTTTTGTTAATTCTATTTTTCTAAGCAAAAAGTATGGAAAGATACTATATCACTAATGATCTGATATTTGATTTTATACATTTAATTCCATTGAATAACTTTAATGAAAATGAAAAAATAAATAAATTAAAAAAAATGAACCAATCTTATAGATTAAATCTGCGGGCAATATTTAATAAGTATATATTTTCTACTATTTTTTTATCTTCTTCTAAAGATAGCTCATCACACGGTAACAAAGCATTTAAGAACGTAATGAAAATTCTCCTTTTGTGATACATGACATTGAAATGAAAGCAAATGTAAAATTTTGTTAATACTTTTTGGAAATAGTGTATTTTGTTTATTTATAAAATAAAATATGATTTTCAAATTTTTTAAAATGAAAGTGACACTTTTCTGTCTAGTTAATTTAGATAAAATTAGATTTCAAGAATATTTAATTTAAAATGAAGAAATTAAACTCTTTAAAGATTGGATAGGATGTCCATAATGAACATCTCTGAATTCAATTTATTATTGTTTTTATATCCTTTACCATAAAGTAGTTTTTATATCTTTTACCAAACTGAGTTCCAAAAAATATTGATAACAAAACATTTTTTCCGGATATTTTTTGCGTAACTAATTTGACGAATGTAAGTTTTATAACCAACCGTTGATTGTGGTGTGTTTAATTACCAATAACCTTACGTAATCCTTCCAGTTTATGTTCTTATCAAATAACTTTAATGATTATTAACAGTATAGCTGATATATTCTTCATAAAAGTTTTGTAAATATGATTAAAAAATGTCTATAAAATACGTGCTAAGTGATCTACAAAATGACGTCTAAATTCTAAGGAAACTAAAGTCCTCAGGAATAATACTAAATTCCCAAATTAGTCTATGTTCTTTTTTTTGATTAAAACTAATCGAGATTCGAGTATTAGCATTGCATTAGGCTTGTATACATATGAAAATATTAATTTTTTTAAAGTATAAATAAGAAATTTTATCAAAACAATTTTTCATTTAATAGCTTTTGTATATTGCTAAAAGTTATATCTATGGAATTTTTGTTAAGGACAACATTGAGAAAAATTTATCGCAGTAATTCAATTGACGCATTTGTTATTGAAGAAGAAACTGTTATTGAAACCGAGCTTTCTTCAAATGATAGTAATCAAAAACTACTTACAAACAGATCTAACCTGAAATATGATGAAAATTATTTAAAGTTTTAATTCAATGTGTATTGTCGAATCCGATGCAAAAAAGTCAAGCATAATTGCAGCGTGTGTTATGAGTCAAACAAAACTAGAAAACAGTTCTTTGAATCCAGTCAAACTTCATAAAGATTTTGAAGCAATACATGTTGATCAAAAAGGTTAAATATATCCATATTTTTAAGTGACAACGTGATTTCATATAAAAGGTAATGATATGTATTGGAAATGAACATAAAGGACTTTTACTGCATACGAGTGTGAGATAGCTATCTAGAGGAAAAGTGCTATCGAGGCTATTTGAACTTTATAGCGAATTATTGATCTTCGTTGATTTGTAAAATTATCCAGAATAATATTTTATTGAATTTTTAAGGTATCTTTTATGGATGATAAAACCCGTAGCACATTACAAAGTGTAACGAAAGTAACTGATCATTCTAAGGAATCAGTTTTACAATTTTTAATTTTCGAGATCAAATTGCTTCTATTGTGAGAAAAATAAAGTTTTATATTTCTCCGTTTGAACAGGGCAATTTCAATTGCTTTTCCACTTTATATGAATGTTGATTGAAAATAAATATAAGGATAAAAGTGTTTATGAAGTGATTACAGATAATTCACTCGTAACTCAGAAAGCATTCTTCTGCAATATTTTCCTAAGGTTAGTGAGGATAATTCCTGGGTTAGAAACCTATTTTCAGTAACATTAAGTCACCAGGCTTATGTGTATGATAATTTGAAAATCTAATTGATTTAGTATGTGACTCTAATTTAAGCAAAAGCATGAAGATCAGACATTAAATAATTCCTGGGAGAATTTATCAGAAGAATATCTCAGTTTATCCAAACAATTTATTATTGTTTTGCTTCTGTTTCTAACTACATATTTATGTGAAACAAGATTTACAAAGACAAAATTAAGACTGTAACAAAGACAAAGTCAAGAAACAGGTTTGACCAAGTATAAGAATTCACCTTTGTAGTATTATACTAGATATTAAGAAAATTTGAAATTTAAGGAGTCAACACCATTGAAACAATTAGAAGTTTTATTCTATTATGTTATTATGAGTTACAGTTTGACATTTAAATAATCATTCATACGTGGGAAATAAAGAATTTATTTTTTCTTATTTTGTTTAAAAGAATTATTCATTTTTTTAGCTATGAGAAATGACTTGAAATTAAAATAATTGCTAAATATTTTTTTCTTATTTTTTAAAATTTTATTGATTATGTGTTTTTTCTTTCCCCTCAAAACAAAAATGATATTCTGTAAAAATTTTATGATTCGCAGAATATTTCATTTGAGAAAAAGTTTGGAGATTCCTGCCATAAGACTTACATAAATAAGCATTAACTCTTATTTCACTTTATTCCAATTCATTTTTGCTATTAATTATTATAGTTTTTATCTTTACATTAATGGAGCTTTTTGTTGTAAGCTTTTAAAGTTTTCATAGAAATTCTTTTTATTTGTCATTTTTGACTTTTTACTTTGAACAATAAGGGTTTGTGATAAAAACATTAACTTTTATCAATTTTTTTATTCGAAAAAATATAAAAAAAAATTTCTTTTATATTTTCGAATAAAATTTTTCAAATAAAGACTTTAATTTGATTTGCTCCATATTTTCATGATTCAGAAAGTATATTTACAAAAACATACATGTTGTTACCATAACATGTTGTTTCTAAAATGAACTTAAACAGCAAATAACAAAATAGTTTTTTTAAATTTAAATAAAGTGAAGCTATATCCTTCCTATATGTTTTCTTTTGTAAAAAGCCCAAAACAAATTCTTTTCACATTTTTGTCGCTCATTACATTTTTTATTATTTTTTTTAATTTTCAAAATAAAATTACTGCTTCATCTTATGTTAATTTTATTGATATTTCATATCTTTATATTTTCTTCTTACTATAACAACTGAATAAGAAAATGAGTAATAGCTCGTAACAAAAGCAGTACCATTTAACAACATTCATTAATATATTATCGAATAAATAGTATATTACAGTAATTACGCAAAATATAATACTTATTAAATGAATGTTTGTAACCACATGCTCATTATATTACTGAATAAATTTTAATACGTTTTTAATTTTACAATATGATTTTATAATTAAGGCATTGCAAAAAGATGTTACAACTAGAAGGAAGCAAGATAAGTAAAGAAATTGTTTCGTCTCTGCTAAATATACGAATGATTAAAGTGTCAACCTCGCCGGCTCCATTAATGTAACAAACATGTAACTTGCCACACCACAAAAGACCCCCTAAGAGGTTCTCCTTGAGTGTGTAATTTTGATTCTAATTAGTGTAGTTTTTTGATTTAATGTATCGCTCTGAAGTTTAGAATGCCTCCGAGAAGAAAATGATAACCATTTAAATAGCTGGATGCCTTTGAAAAGGGCTGACTCGTTGGAATGTAGAAAGGCGGATGGTCATTTCGTAGGATTGGACATTATTTCGGTGGTGCAGATGCTATAGTTTTCCGTTGTTGGCAGAACTGGATACGAGGAAGTTGTTCACAAGAAGTAAGCTCAGGGAGAACTACATGGACTACAAGTAGAGAAGATTGAATATTTATCTGACAAGAGCGAAACACACCAACTGCCTCAATTCAGTACATTATGCGAATGGTGATACTCTCTCTGCATCATCTTGTAAATATCAATATCATTAGCAGACGGCTGCATGCTTTTAGATTGCTTGTACGGATACCATTAAAGAGATTAACTTCGCTAGAGACTGCCATGATGTCACGAAAGAGTAACATGGGGCTTCACGAATTACCTCGGGTTATCCTTAGTGTGGAGTCTCGTTATTGTCTTGGTGAGGATGACAACAGCACCGGTGTTGAGTCAGGGCGATCAGCACCATGATGGACAATTTGCTGCCACTCGTCTCACATTTAAATAGTAGAGTGTAATATTATGGGGTGCAATTTCGTACAACAACCAGAGTCAATTTATCGAACCAAAGATATGTTACTGCGGTCCTTCGACCGGTAGCCATTCTTTATGAGAAATTTCCAGTCTTATATTTTAACAAGAAACACTCATGCTCATACTGCTGCCATCTCGAGAGCTTGTCTTGCTGCCGTAGATACTAAGCGATGACCAGCAACATCGCTAGACCTGTTGACCATAGAAAACTTCCGAATGTTATGTGCCTTTCAATAACATCCCATTGAGAACAAACCGAGAGCTATCAGGTATGTCATAATTTTGAATCTCGATGAAGTGACGAAGACGAACTCTCTCTCCAAACTTCTGCTCCATATCAATGGGAGGACTAAAGAAATCAATAAGATTCAAAGTTCTTCAGTCCCGATACACGCTGGGTCTTTAGTGACATCAAGGCTCGAACCCACGACTCGACGAAAACTACGCCGACCGCTAGTCCTCTACTATGACCACAAAGCTAATGCAGCAACTATCCTTGATAGTACTATCTTGCTTTCACATATAATTTAATTTTAATCATTTTTGTTAGGTGCAGTTTTTTTGATGTTGAACTTTGCACTAATTTTCTATAGCTGAAAAGCAATATAAATATGTTATTTTAATCAATAGTGGGATTTAAAATTTTTGTCAGTTTCTCAAATGTACTTAGAAACGTGAATATCTAAATAAAATAATTTGGCAATGAAAGTATAAAATGTTTTTTTCTTCAATAATTCACCAAGTTTTAATAAGAATATAAATTTAACAAATTAAAATTTTCTTCAATAAACATATATGTGTTGTGTATAAATTAGAAGAGTTAAATATCTTTAAGATAATTCATGCTTTCGTGTTAGGTTCTTATTTCCACTAACACATAATTCCTTTTAATTATTTCCTTTCTTACTATGAAAGAGTAAATGATGCAAAATTGATTTATACCAAAGAGAATTGTAAATGTACTTCTATTCTTAAATGCCTATGTTATAAATGTGGGACTGATGCCACATGTATTGCACAGCTTTTGATGAAATCAGAACTTTTAATAATGTGCCTTTCAATGCGTTAGTTCAAATTAATTATATTGACAATGTTAACAGTTCATCTATTTCTTTCACTAGATACTCGAGAACCATCCATTTCGTCTTAATGTCTCTCTTTTTTTTCTTTTTCTCAAGCTGCTTCCTCCGGTTGGACCTTTTTTTTTTACTCTAGTTTCTGTGGTTCCCTGCTCAGACATGTTAATTCCAACCTCCTCTGGGTCAATGATCTCTTCTGAAGGTGATGGCATTTAGACTTATCATTGCAGAATATGACATCGACGTTCGGCCTTGCTGATAGCCTTCATTCATACGACGAAAGAGGATTCTAAAATGGATTAAACAAAAGTAAAGGAGGGGGTGGGACAAAAAGAAAAAAATAATAGTTGGAGGGAAAATTAAAAGTAGATTTAAAATCAGCTGATTATTCAGACTTCCCATGCTTCATAGTGTTCCCTGAAATTGATGTCTCCCTTGAAAAAATACTCCGAATTGAGTCCTTTGTTTAGCGACTAAGTTGCTATTTATAGAATCTTGCTGTTTTCATCATCTTGCCAAAGATACTCTCATCCACTTCATGTAATTCAAGAATACTTTCTATCGAGCTTTTTCTTTCATCTCTTGTTTCTTTATTCCATAAGAAACTTCTCTTCCAAGATTTTTTTTTTTCATTTTCACATTTATTTGATTTTTTAATTTTACATTTGAAAGCTGCTTAAAAGGTGTAAACTTGATGGATGATGTAGCTGTGCTGTTTACTGTTGTTTGAGATAAAGATACATATTTGACGATTTTGTTGTGCTCGTGTATGATAACCTTGTCAAAATAGATATTATGTCTTATGCATACTAATCCAGGAAAATTTATAGAAAATACTATTTTATTTGAAATTTGATCTTTCATTTTCTAGGAATAAGTTCATTTTTATAATTTTTTTAGTTTGTTTTGAAATTTCTAATGTCGACTTTAACATGTTTAATGATACGCTTATCATCAAATGGCTTTCAATTGTTTCTGCTGTTATCTATTCCTTTTCATCATACAACCCTAGGGCCCCCCCCCCCCCGATTTTCTGATGTCTTTAGATTTATTTAAAATGTTTTTGTTGCCATTGGAGTCGATAATTTCTTTCACAGCAAAGAAATATTCTTGAAATGATTCTTTTTCGGCTGAGTGTCTTTTATATAGCATTGAGTTACTAAGCTGAATTACACCCGTATCCAAATTCATCTATAAAAATTTTACTTTATCTCTACAAATTAATTTTTGATTCCACCTGAGTAAATAATTTAACTAATCTTGTCAACAGTTTTTTTCCAAATATTAACATTTATAAATCGCTCAGATATTGAACTTTGACTATTTCTGTGAAATTTCTGATCCTTTGTAAGGTGAACAATTTTCCTATCCGTAAGAAAATCTCACCATCAAGAATTTTACCTCTCCATGATGCTTCAAACGTCTCAAAAAATAACACCTCGTCTCAATATCATTAGAATTTCCTGAGCATCTTGCCTAGTTCTGATAGATTTCTTCCAACTGAAACTTCAATTACCCTCTCCATCGAGCCCCAAACATTTGAGGGATTGCTTGCTGAGCATTAGTATGAAACAATCTTCAGTTAAATAAAGTATTTTAATGATAACGATTAGGTTGAATTAGAACAGATCAATTACACTTACAATAGTACTATTTAAGCCATATAGTCGAGCATATCTTGCAGAACCATCCATCTTGTCGAAACTTCTCTCTTTCTCTTTCCTCTCGTAAGCTGCCTTCTCGAGTCGGATTCCTTTACATCGTAGTCTCTCTCTCTGGGATTATCTGCTTGGATACCTGCATCCACGTACTGCTTTGCTTTTAGTCAACGTTCGTCTCAGATGGAGGATCACTACACGACCAATAATGTAAGAGAGCATAATTTAACACCACATAAGTATATTTAAATGTAAAAAATTGTTCTTACACTTAAAAAAAGAAATATGAAAGGGTTGATAATAGATAAAAAAAATATGGGTATACATGTGTACGTTTGAAGAGAAGAATTCTTTGTGAATTAATGCTTAAGTATTTTCAGACTGTGACGAATAAACGAACAGATTATAGACTTTCATATCCTTTATATTATTATTGGTTCTCTAAAAATTCAAACCAACAAATTTTTTAAAAAAATATATATAATGCTGCTTTTTGTTGTGCTATGATTGCCATTCCGTATCTTCTTTTCATATTATATGTGAGTAAATTACAATTAATTAAATTCAATCTCATTTCATACAGAGTATCTGTAATACGCTGTTTGAAAATGCTGAACTCTGGTTTTAGTCCACGAATTAAAATAAGTGGATGTGGTTAAAGGCAATTGTAGAATTGATTTTTGAATATTGTATTTTTTTAATAAAATAAAGTTTTAAGCTCCTCATTAGCTTCGAAATGCATTTCCATATTCTTAACTAATTGACTTCTCATTAAAGTGAATATAATATTAACATTTCAAGGTCATGCTATAAAAGTCGGGAACAAATTTTAGAAAATGAAGTGATTTACCTTAATTGTCTCCAGTTTCATCGCAATTATGAGAAATGAAAAGTGAACCGTTCCCTTGACGATACTGGCATAATTAATGACCGAAACGTACTTTCAAAACTTCAAAATTAAGACAAAAAGAACAGATTTAATTAATAAGTTTCAATTTCAAAGATTTTTCTGAGTATTATAATACTGTTGTAACTTACAAGACTGTGATTGTATTGACAATGTTTATATAATAATGTATAGGTTTAATTTTATTTTGTATTACGCACTACTTAACATGGAAATTAATTTTGCAAATAAGTTGCACGCTCAGGCATCTTTAAAAACTTCGTTTCCATTGAATTTGAGTATATATATATATATATATATATATATATATATATATATATATATATCCCGAAATTGCTTTTTGACTTGCTGGGTTCCATATTTTCATTTATTTTTTCTTTCATTTTTACATTTCTTTTTGGATTTTTGTCTTTTTAAATTATTCTTTCATAAATTTTCAGTATATATATATATATATTATATTAATTTCATCTCTAGAAGTGTAAATTTGTGTTTGAAATGCTAGAAGATTTTATGTCTGAACGATACGTAATTTGTTTTTTAAAAAATGTTGAAAAAATGCTAAATAGTTAAAAGTTAAATATTAAGACATTTATTTTTTTAAGAAACTTGAGTTGAATTTGAACTATAAACTACATTTTTATTTCTAATCTTGATCATAATAATTTTCTTCTGTCTCTCTCTTTAACAAACGCAGAATGTGTGAATGTGTTATCCAAGACGATAAAAATTTCATACGTTCTTGTAAAAGAACAGAACTGTTGTTAAAATAAAGATGTTTACATTTGCTTTCATTTTATGTAATAATTATCTTTAAAATTTTTAATATGCTTTTATTTATTTGTATGTAATTTTTTTAATTGACATTTATGTCAGTTTAAAAATATTTTTCACAAAGAAATTCCCAATTTCGTTCAAATCGTAATGACAAGCAAAAACAAGTATTAGTCCGGCACTTGTCACTGTTCGAACCAATCTCGATACCGTTGTTGATATGCACGTGCATTGCCATCAGCCGATTCATACACAAAGTGCATATGTGTCAGCTGCTTGTTCGTATAATGTTGTACAATTAAGGCGATTATTGCTTGAATGATGAGCAATTACTTTCCCCTTCAGCCCTCTCGTCAATAGCCTATCTGCCGACGTACGTTGACGTTTTTAGCCATGGGTTGCAATGCAATTCTGAATTCCTTTGATGTGCTTTACCTCCTCTTAAGGTTTATATCTCTATTTATAGGACACTCTGTGTACAAAAAACTCAAACTAAATCCTTCTGCATTATAAAAAAATGTTTTGATGTTCTGCATCAAAGTGGTCTATAATCAAAAGCAAAAGAATTTGAGCATCACATAACACCAAAACTTCATTTATTTATCTTCCTGCGAGAAAAATGTTTATTCTTTCGATACTTAGTATTTCTGAGCAAATGAACGCTAAAAATGATGATTTTAAAAATTTCAATAGAATTAATTTTTTTTAATTTTTCTGTGTGGGCCGTACATCCATATTAATAGATGTTGAGGTCACAAGAACAGTAGATAATTAGAGACTTACTCAAAAGCATTTATATCTAATTCTTTATTATTATTAGAGTAGTAAAAATAACTGATAATAAAATTATAGTAATTTATTATAAAAAAATAGCAAAAGGTAGTTATTTTTAAATCTGCATTTGTTAAAGTTACTTACAAATAATTCATAAAATTTAATTATTAAATTGATTTCAAACTTCATGAAACTCTTTAAAACAATTTCTGTCTACAGTTATACATAAAAACATTTGGCAAGATATGCAACAAAATGTAGTATTTTTTGCTTCATCCAGTATTTATACAATATCCAAAGTTATTGGCAACAATAATTTGTGGCATATGGTTTGCATCTTTTTGTCGATAAAGGAGCGATGATCATTCTAATCGAATTTTTAAAATAGATATCGGCTAATTATCCTCATGTGGTGAAACAAAGTTCATTGTTTTTGTTCCATTTGCAATTAGTTTTTCCGTAATATTTACTCAAAAGTCCAAAAATGTTAGATCGTCTTTTTCCAGAAAACCATTAGCTAAAACTATTCTATTGCAGCTAGAATTTTGCTAGTGTCAAATCTTCCAAATCAATTATTATCTTTGCTGTCCCTTTCTTTGTTTCTTGTTTTTATTCTGCATTAGTTAAGTATCTTATCGACCATATTGACATCACACATCTTTGATTTATATTGTCTGATTATCTCTGGACATTTGGCATCAATATATATTTTTTCTTTTTTAGACCATCTTTTGCAAGTGTCTTCAAAATCAATGCCATATTATTTCTGGGAGAATATCTAGAAAGGAAACAAACTAACCCTACTAATATAAATGAGAGATGGATATCCAATATCCATTTTAATGAATGTCTTTAAAATTAAAGTAAATCCCCCTAAAATAACTATTTCCCCCTATTCATAAATAATTTCATAAAACAAGAAATAAAACTATCCTAAATATCTTAGAACATAACTAGAAACTAACGACTGGTATATAAAAATGAAAACTTACTAAGAGAGCATGAAATTCTATCTGAGATTAAAATTTTTCCATACTGTAAGCAATTTATTGATGATACGCTTAAAAGTTTTTTTTTTAAATTCATCCTTCATGATGTCCCTCCAGTTTTTGCCTGGTACAATAAAATTTTTCTAAATTGGAGTTAAAATTAAAATATCTATTTTAATGGATGATAAGTCTCAAAAGATTATAAAAATAATAAGCCAAATACTCTTAATATGCATTCGAGTGGTATATTTTTCAGTAATAATTATATGTTACATGATCTTCTATAATCCGAGATAATGTCAATAGATTTGAGATACTTTTGATTAATGTTCAAACTAAAAAAAATTTTTAATTTCTCAAAGTTGTAATTGATTTTCAACGATGAAGATATTTGTTAATTTAAATTTAAAAAAAAAGTGTTTTAAAGTATTTTATTTCTTCATAAAAATAATTTATCTTAAAAAGAAATGCTCAAACATATAACTTGAATGAAAAGAAATCCTAAAACATATTTGCTTAGTTTTATTATTTCTCTGAAGAGTGAAATTTACTTCTTTTGAGTGATTTCTCTTTCTAGAATTTAATGTTTTCTCTTATTTTTTACGATAGCTTTGAGACGTCTCGGATTTACTGTCTGGAAACCTAATTTTGACATCACCATGCTTTTCAAAGAATAGTGCCGGATAAATGCTTTTAAAAAAGTGCTTAAAGAAACTGAAAATAAAAAAAAACTGCTTCAGGGTCATTTATAAATTCAGTTTAACTACTATTCAAATTACTCATACGAATTAAATTTCTCAAAAATAGTAATTTTGATAGGTTATACGCAAACATTTAACTTATTTCTCAATCAACACATTGATGGATATTTAGCTGAAATTCTCAAATCCTAGTTAGGGCGTTATTCTATGAGAGTAATATTTGTGATACATTCAGTAAGAGAGAAAAATAAATCTTGTTACAAATTAACTAAAGTAAGAAATAAGTTTTACTAACTAAAAGAACTTCTTTTATAAAAAAATAATTTTTTTTGAAAAAAGATTCTTTTAATCCGTTAGGTGACTTACTTTTCTAAAGTATTTAAAATGGAAAAAATATCTTTGAAAAATATGACTTAGTAGTCATTTACAGTGATAAAAACAAATATATTTTTTTCATTTTTGATCAAGAAATAAAATGTAAAACGAAACTTTTTTACTTTCAGAGTTCATTTAGAAAGATAATAATCAATCAAATTCGTAACAAACGCCTGTATATATATATAATGACATATTCCATAGCCTTAATGGGAAGGAAATAATTAATACCATTTGTTCTTTATCAATACTAATATTCAGTTAAGAATGTTCAACGTTGAATTGTGTATATGTTTGAAATTTTTTCATTTGAAGCATTTTGTAGCCATTCGCACCCGTGCTAAAGAGTAAAGTTTCATTCATTAGATAAATGCCAAGCAATTAATGGCAGCAAAAACTAAGCGCCTTAAAATCATACAGTTTTGGCTGGATGTCACTTCGCAAGAATAAATTTCAAGAAAGGATTGAAATATTCCTCAGCAGGGTTTCTAAAAAGATAATTCACTGAACTATTTATTTTATAAGAATTTAATAATTTATTAAAAGACATAACGTTAGAATCCAAAATTTGAATGTACAACTTAAAAGAAAACTAATAGATCACAAATTTGACAACATTTTCTGGTATAAAGAGGTATTAATATCAAAAAATAATATGTATAATAATATTTAAGAATCCTCTCATGTGTCCCATTAAAGTCAATGACTGACTACTTATTATTGCACTTGGAAGCCTCATGAGAGCTATTGGCGGTGGACTTTACAGTTTAGAAATTTAATCAAGTGATGAGGTCGACATCTGAGTCACCTCCCTCTCCAAAATTTGCCATGCCAAAGAGAGGACTTGGAACCTCTACAGATTTAACATGCATTCGCTCCGCTACGCTGCGGATCTTTAGTGGCATCTGGACCGGAAAGATTGAGATTATTACGAATAAGAACCCTACTGGATTATTGTGATAGATGAATAAAATAATAATTATAATTTTTAGGTGAAAATTTAAGTATATTCAGAAAAAGAAATAAAACTTCTGTAAGCATTCTGAACCCGAAATTCTAATTATTATTAATGGAATACTTTGCATGGTAGTAGTTCCTAAATGCTTCCATTAAACTAAAAATATTACAAAAAATTAGCTAATGACAAAATATCTGAATATGTATCATTAATCTTGCAAACAGATTTCGCTTACTGGAAACTATGTAACATTATTACTATTGCAGAGTAAATATATTATTTTATCAAATTTGAGCTTCAAAATAAATAAACAAAATTCCAGCTACTTATAAGTATAACTATTAAATTTGGCTGAATACAAAAAAAGCCCAACAATACCTAATTAACTAATCACAGTTTTAAGAATACAGAAATATTTCACAGAACAACCAATTTATTTGAATGAACGAAAATGTGAATGAAACGACATGTTATTTTCAAACGTGTCGTTTTTCCAGAATTCCCGAGGAAAAAATTCTATTTGCGCCTCGAGGAAAATTTTTTTTCTTAGTATTTTATAAATTGAACAGAGTAGGGTAGTGAAATACAATTTGAATTTTGCCAACCCATCCCCTCCAAGAAAAAGGAGGTATTAAAATTATTTCTGCAATTATTTATTGAAGAAGGTATTTCTTGTATTCTGTTGATATTACTTTATAAAACACATTTTGTTGATGTTAATTCGTAAGACACATTTTGTTGATATTAATTTATAAAACACGTTCTGCTGATATTATTTGACAAAATACATGGAAAAATAATGAGATTCTTAAAAAGTAAACTTATCAATCAAGAGATAGAAAAATAGTTGCCTTTAAAATATCAAACATTAATGAAAAGTAAGTTAAGTTGCTTTAAAGTAATAAAACGAGGTGTGTATGTGAGTGTTCGTGTATGTGTGTGTGATAAATAATACAAATCATGTGAGATAATAGAATGGGAAACAAAAACAACAAAGTATTTGGGAAAAATACAAATATATGTAACAGAAGTTTAGTGCTTTGAATTGAGATCACGAACATCTAGAGGAGCTGCAAAATACCTAAATTAATACTTATAAAATATTTTTAAGGTATCGTTTGAAGGTAAGGGATGGTGTTACATATGGGGGTTTGTGGTCCTTTGTTCTACAAAGACTGCTATACATCTGTCCATGGATGCAATACGATTATTTTGGAACCACAGCAGCCTAGTGGTCATGGTCACGAGCTCATGGATGACATTGTTTCCATCAGGTCGTGGGCTGGAGTCCTGATGCCATTGAAGACCTGCAGTTTAACTGAGAGGATAATCTAATGCATTAGCAGGAAACGTCATTTACAATAGCTGTACTTCCGACCATGATGGGAGATTTTACAAACAGTGAGGATACGGACGAATTTTACGAATAGTGAGTGTGGCTGACATATATCTAATGTACAGTGCTTCAGATGGGAATCGTAAAGCAACCCTATGGCTGTATGAGGAACGTTTTACAAACTGGTGTGTGCCACACAAAATGCTTGAGTTGCTGCATGGAATCTATTTAAAAATGGTTCATTCATCCCAACTCTGTCTGAGGGACTAGATAAAGAATTGTATGACATCCAAACATAGATTAAACCATTTTGATAATTTTAGATGAGACTATCGACACACTTAAAAGAGCTATTGCACATCTTCCATGTATGAGTCATCCCATCGTTTGAAGAGTCTGAAATGAAGAACGTTTACACCCTTTCCACATTCAAAGAGTTCAAGCTTCGCAAAAAAGTTGGTTGGTCATATGAATTTGTGTCACTGAATCCTCGTGGGACATATTGTACCAAACTTAAAATAAGAATCAATCATTTAACAGTTAAATAGTTTAAAACATCATTTCAGGTAAAGAGTGAAATATAGATTAATAAAATGATATGAAAGGGGGTTAAAAGCAATGTATTATAAGAAGTTAAAAATATTTCGATTTTAAATATTTAAAAATATTTCTCCCCAAACAAATCAATTAAAAATACAGTATAAGATTTAAGATGTTGAAGTAGAACAGAGTTAAAAGCAAATCATTCAGTTAAGACGTGTCTCATACTCAGGGGACAACCATAATGATTACATTTACGGTGAATTTTTCCCATTATAAGGCGTTCATGTGTCAATCTTGTTAATACAATTTGTTGACTTTACAGTAATGCGATTACCTTCTACGAGTAGAATTCTACTAATGATACTTGCTGTAGTGTGCGTTGTAGCCGGATTTCCCACACAGATGAGGCGACTTTTGCGCACAAGGATTTTTTTAATATGCACGACACTCATGTGCAAAGAGATAGAAATTCCTCGCGCTACACGTAAACATGTATCCCCCCCCCAAAAAAAAATATCCCGTTTCACTGTGAATGTTTGTTATTGAGAACGATTTCATAATAGGCTCTTTCTCCTACCAACACGACCCAGTAGCTCACGTTATCGTATTTTTCTGGCATATATAATACTAGAATTGCTACAAGATGCTACGATTGTCATTCGTAATCAAGTGTGGTTTCATGTGGTGAGGCGCCAAACCATTCTTGCTCAATAACCTGTTGTAGCTACAAGCATGCGCGAAAAACCCGGGATCATTGGAACTCTTTGCCAATTTCTCATTCAACACAACCAAGCAATGCTACTGTTAGTTTTGGCAATTTGATCATTTATTGTAAACATGGGTTCAAAGAAGCTCTTTCCGATGATGATGTAACTAAACAATGCTTTTCTTTTCATGTTCAGTTTTTGTGTTCATGCTCCAATTAGTAACTTCCGACCATGCATTCCTGTACCAAAAAAGTATGATTTTACCACGCTTCACAATTTGTCCTACCACTTAAGCAACACACACACACACACACACACACACACACACACACATGCATATGGACCCGTGTGAAAGGTCAAGCAACATTTATGTTTCCCATGAACATTGAGCTCAATTCTCGACCTTATACTAATAGAAGTTCGGCCTAATGGGAACCAAACGCACCACCACATCACTTGCTCCAACTTGCAGTTGAAATTTCCTTTCCTGTATGGGGTGACTATTTACCAATATCTGAAATTATTGTATTATATGTAATTGTTTTTAGCTGTTAATAAAAAGAATGGATTACATCCTGTTGTTCTGGAAGGGGTTTGACAAATTCCATTTCACACGAAATTCCGCAAGCGAAGATGAATTGACCAGTATCTTAGAACGATTAGACAGCTCCTGATTCCTAAACATTTAAAGCATTCTTAGCATGCAACTAACTCGTAAAATATGTTTTATTCGTGTATGACAACAACAATTACGCAATCAACATCTTTACCTAGTATAATAACACATGATCAATAAACGACGTTAACCCAGAGATGCGCTTCTAGTACAGTAAACAGGTCTTTCTAGAGTAACCTTTGTGCTTGAAACAGTCAAAATTTTAGTCGATCAACGAAAAGTTGAGTATATATCTGAGGTTGGAGTAAAGTCGTTATGAAGTGTTTAAACTAAAAATAGAAAACCGAGTTTCGTGCTGATAAACATGTTTTTTAATGAGTAAAAAATGTGCAAGCGAACACAGATTGAAAATGTCTCACCGTGACTCTTGTCCATCAAAAGCAACGATTTGCCGGTGGTTTGCCGAGTCTTAAACTGATCGTACCGTACCAAATGACCTGGAAGCTCGTAGACCGTGGATAGCCGTTACACTGGAAATGTGAGTGAATGATCAAAATTATAATGTAAAGATCGTAGAAGTCGAATTGGACATATGAATAGTATATCATATGGAAGTGTATTTACTGAAAAGGTTTTTGAAGTGAAGTGAAAAGGTTTTTCCAAGTGGTGCTCGATTGTTTTCTATGGAACAAAACAGCAACGAGTCGATGATTCAGAAAGCCGTTTATCGCTCATTTACTCGCAACAAAAAGAGTTCTTGCGTCGTTACTGCGACCATGGACGAAACAGTGGATACATCACTCACCCAGAGTCGAAGAGCACGCATTGAGTGGCGCACAGCTGGCGAAAGCCGTCCGAAAACGCAGCAGTCAGCTGGCAAAGTCATGGCGTCAGTTTTTTGGGATACGCATGGCGTGATTTTCATTGACTACCTCGAAAAAGGTAAATCGATCAACAGTGATTATTATATTGACTTGCTATTGCGTTTGAAGGAGGAAATCGCAAAAAAATGACCGCACAGTCTCGGGACTTATGGATCCATGTGTTATTGTCCATAGTATATCTACAGTAACGAGATTCTTCTTCCATAAGGGAGACTTTTTATAGGCCCTATTGGTCCGCAGTTCCTTTTCATGGACGACAATGCGCCTGCACATCCCATAGTAGCTGTCAAAGATTTGTTGGACAGTGAGGATAATGTACGCATGGATTGGCCGGCAAGTTCTCAGGATAAAATTTCATCGAGCATGTCTGAGACTATTCATGGAGACGCTTGGCAGCACGTAACTTACTGCCAGTTGCGATTCCGGAGCTCCGATTGGCGGTATAAGACAAATGAGTAACTATTCCTCAAGAACTCATTGACAACCTCATATTCCTCAAGGTCAGAGGATGTGAAACCTTAGATCAGCATAGCAGTCAGGGGAGATCGTATCTCCTACAAAAGGCTGGTTGTTTCTGGATGGACACATATATGGATGTTTCAGTCGAATTGTTCGGCGGGTTACTTTTTTAAATAAAGCTCCTTTGTATCCTTTTCGCTTCTTTTTTGGTAAGTTTTGCTTACATTACACGTGTTCTTATGTTTTGGGGATTTTATGGTATTATTTGTGTTGATTTGGAAAGCTTATGCACAACATTATGTTGAAAGAACCACCTCGTGCATAATTTTTGCACACCAGAGTATTTTAACAGATATATACAAATATATTTTAGTTAATAACTATATAGAATTATTTTATGATACTTATACTTCTCACTCATATTTTTTAAAAAATATTGCGATACAGAAAAACACAATAAATAAGAGAATTTACTTAAGAGCAGCATATTCTTATTAATATTTTTACAAATCTTTAATTAGCAATAATGAAAAAATTAATACATATACTAAAAAATTAAGGTACATTTATTACAATTTTTTTCATTTATGAATAAGAATGCTTAAGAAAATTGAATTATTCAGATGATAATTCATAACTGTAAACAGCATATGGTTATGGGGAATAAAAACAGAGTCGAATATATCTCGGTATAAGTCATGTGATGTAAATACAGGATTGTTGCAGTTACTCTTACTTTCGATTGTCACCAAGTTTTTCAAACTTAAGGCAAAATATGTGTTTCTGAAATAAATAAAGGCTTAATTCGTGCAATAAAAAGTTGTATCCGTAAATTGAGACATTTGAAATGTGTATTTTGACATGCTACATTTTTTATTTGCCTTTAATTCTTTATTATAACTCTAAAAATAAAGGTTGATATACATGGCACCTTCAACATATAAAATATGAGCTATTTCCGAAAATGGTTGCAACAATTCTTGAAACTAAGATACAAATATTTTTCGGGAAATTAAAAAAAAATCGGGATTATTTGCTAGAAATTTACATTGATTGATTGTTTTACATTTATAAATTACGTTTACAAGAAAATTTTCTAGCCAAAACACTGCGATTTAATTGTACTAGAATGTTCTACTAATAGAAAGACTAGAAGACTATCTTATGAAAATTGTAAAGTTACTCATCTTTAGCCTAAATCATATATTAAGGAACAATGTTTTATAAAGGAGGATTGTTCTAATAATTTATTATTTCAAAAAAATAATAAATTCTTTTACGGCAATACATCCTGAAAATAAATGATGAATCACTCACTATATTATCTTTCTACAACGTCTTATATTCAGTGTATTGTAGATCATAGAATTCAATTTAAAACTATATAAAGAAGGGAAAAAACCGGTTTTTGAAGTTGATATCTGAATGAGAAGAAAGTCTGAAAAACTCAGAAGAATTGAATGTTTTATTCGAGAGACATCACGGAGTGCTCTAACAAATAAGACGTTTTCCTTTACTTAGTCTTTGTAAAAATTGCTTTCCGGCTTCGTATTGTTTTGTAGAACTAGAGGATGCTTCTTACAAGTTTGATTGAAATAAACGATGTATCATAAATTCTAGCGAAGATAAATTTACATTCGTAAGTTTTGAGTCAATGGAGGATTTAAAAATCTTAAAATGTAGATTTAAAGCGTAAGAAATCAATGAATATTATAAGCAAAATTATTTTTCTATTGTTATATATTTTCATCATAAATTTAATTGTTTCTTAGTATAAAAATTATTCCTCAGTACTCTTTTAAACTCGAGTGTTTATTTTTTGTTAAATTTATATTTTAGAAATAATACGGTCACATAAGCTAAAAACCTTTTAGAATTATATTGTCTTAATAGTATTACTGATTTATGTCAGAACAGTAAGTGTACCTATGAAAAATACTAGTTTAGCTGTAAAAAAAACATAATCACTACAGTAAAATATATTAATCTCTTATATTTTCATTTTAATATATTTTTGGAAACGTTTTACAATTCAGTTTAAAAGTTCCCTGAAATGCTTCTTTTGATTTTCATAAGTTTCATAAACTAGATGTTTAATCTGCATATGATTTTCTTCTCTGAACCATATTTCTGATTAATTTCTTATAAATTGTTGCCTTATTTATTTGAGTTTTTGGTAACAAAACGAAAATTCTGATACTTGGTTACAAAATTATAATTTAGTTCAGCATTAAGTGTTTTAGATCAGCATTAATTTATCGCTCGCTGAATATAAGTTAATTTTGAGAAACTCATTCGATTAGATCATTACGCTCATTGATTGAAATTACGCATTAAGTTAAAATGTTAAAAGTTGATAGGAAGAAAAATTTATTTACAGTTTCTTTCATATTAATAAATTTGGGAAGCATAATTATTTCTCAATCTTTAAGTTTAGGGAGGAGATGTTTGTGAGAGAGTGTGCTTGTGTTATTCTAGGTAACTTTTTCTTTTCTTCAGTAATTTCCGTTCATAGTTATTAGTAAGGCTGGGAGAAAATAATCAGATATTTTTATGCCCAACTGAAACTGATGCTTAAGATATAGTTTAACAAGATTAAATTGATTCGAGATTCATTAAAAAACAAAGAAAGTTATTAACTTGTTACTGCAATAAAAGCACTCGGATGCAAGGCATTGAGCTCAATCAGGAATATCTATCGAAGAAAGAGAGCTAATTAGCTATCGAAACTCAACTGGAAATTTATCAATGTAGCAACATAACTACTCACAGATCTTTACTACGTAAAAATGCGCAAATTGACAATAAATCTTCATCCAGCGGCTAATTAGTAGCAGTAGAAATGACCATTCGTATAATAAATGAGCGTGAAAATTTCACAGCCCAGATATTTTTATGTCTAGAATATTACTTCATTAGAGTTGGGGTAATTGTTATCTATCTATAAGGTGTTTATTGAAATTTATTTCAGCTGCTGGTGTTAGCAAGAGATGAGGATATTACTAATAATTCGAGATAAAAACCAACGTTTTTAAAAACAACGTTTTTATATGGTGGCAAAGTTTATTACAAAAATTATTGAAATATTAGTTAAAACTGGTCACAAATATCAAAATATTGCATTGTTAGGCGGGTAAGAACGGTTCCCAAAATTTCAGAACTCTAGCTTGATGGGAAGTTGGTTAAATTAACGATAGAAAATTTGATGACACACTGATACACAAACAAACAGACACACACCAAGTGAAATACATAAAAACGTTAAAACTAACTAAAATTAATTAATTCATCCGGTAAATTAAATGGCTGGAATGCAGTTTAACCCAACCACCCTTGGCGACAAGAATTATTTGGCGGTATTTTGCCAAATGTGGCTACCCTGTTCCGTTTTACGGATTTAAAGTTCAGCCAAAAAAATCGCCAAGTTTGGTGCCAATTTTTGAAATCGCGCCAAGTGGTTGAAATAAGCTGCATTATTAAAGAAAATATAAGTTAAAACTTGTCGCAAATGTCTAAATATTGCATTGTTAGGCGAGTAAGAACGATTCCCAAGGTTTCAGAGCTCTAGCTTGATGGGAAGTTGGTTAAATTAACGATCGAAAATTTGATGACACACACACACATACACCAAGTGAAATTCAGAAAAACGTTTTAAAAAGAAACGGTAATAATGGTGAGTTTCTTATGAATGATTTTATTTAATTCGTAAGTTATATATCAGATTGTTAGAGGAAATTAAGCTCTTTGATTTTAACTTTCAAAAATAAAATTATTCAGCATTCTAGAGTAAGAAAATATTTCATTCAATTTAAATTTGTAACAAATGAATTCAATAGTAAATCTACTCAAATAAAGTACTAAACATATACGATAAATGTCCTAAATACATAGCAATTAGTTTCTATCAATCAAACTTTTCTCTCATTTAGAATTGCCAAGTTTGAACTATAAATAATCTGGTTAAATTTAGATCAATAGTTTAATTATTAATTATCGCCTAACATGATCGGTAGTATTAACGAATATTTGTACCATCAAGCCATTTAAAGGATATAATTAGGAATGCATGTACTTGTAAGGGACAGGGAAATGCAGACATATAATTTATATGCCTTCATGTTGGAGGAATAGTATTAATGGTAGAAGTAGAATACATCTTGTGTTCTCATTATTGTATTGCAAAAGATACTCTCGAAAGGGAGAAGAGAAACATTGGGAAAGTATAAAAAGAGTAAGATAAAAAAAAAAAGAAGAATTAATGAAATAGTAAAGGAGTAGTAAGAGAGTATAGTGAAGGAATAATGACGAAAAAGTAGTTCGATTCTTCCCGTGCTCATATCATTTGAAGGTAATGCTAAAACGCATGTCAACTTACATGGGCTTCCAAAAAGTGACAATATTTGCGTTTAATTGAAATGAATTCTCAGAGAATTAAGTGAGAATTGGTTGTTATTTGTAAATGTGTGAATATAAATTACAGGTAGGATAGTAAATTACTCAACGTACGAAAAGGAATCGTAGATAATCTCAGCATCACTTAAAAACATTCATTGATTTATCTCTTAAAATAATAACTTTTTCACAAAAACAAATTTGTAGCTTTCTTTTTTGTATGTCCTTTGTATTTTCATTTTTGACTTGAATACTTCTAAAGGTAACATAATTCTTGTAGCGTTCAGGATTTTAAGAAGCTTAAAGAATATATTTTCCTGTCCTTAATTTCTTAAAAACACTTATTGATTGAGTGATGGTAGAGTTTAATGCGCAAGAGCCAGGCATGGTTAATCTTCGTCAGATAATGTGTAACTATGATGTAGACATTTGAATGAGCGAGTGAGTGATTGTTTTTGCAACGGCACAAAAGCCAAATGTGATCATGCTGATCCAAATAAAGTAAATGAGTATGTGTAAAGCTAGTAAAGTGTAAGGTTTAGATCAAGACATGCGAAAAATTTAAATAAATTGATAAAAAAGATAAAAATAGGTTGACTAGAAGGAGGGTGGAAAATAAAGACGGATTATCCAGGGGGTACGTCACCCGTATTTATCAAAAACAGTTAACCCTATTGGAAAGAAAAATATCACTAGGTTGCCTCGGCGTCATGATGCCCGTACCTACCTAAGGAAGTCAAACCCCTGAGGTGCCCCAACAAGAATATTAACTGAGAGCGACACTTTGATGAGATTTTATTTTTTGCTCTTGGATAAGATAAATAATACTGAATCAAAAAGTAAACACTTTTATTTTTGAAGATTTTAATGGATATTTAGTATTATAGAAATATGTTTTGAGCTTCTAAAGTAAGTAATTTAAAAATTAACCTTAATAATGACGTTACTCAAAGCTAATATGAATTAAAAATAAATATTTTTATTTGAAATTAACATGTGCATGTTGAACTTGTCTCATGTCACGAAGGAAACGAAAGAAGACCTTTCAAACAATAACTAAAGTAAAACAAGACAATTTAAAAAAAAGTTTAAAACCCTTTTAAATATTTTAAAATAAAAATTTACCATTATTACTTTTAGAATAAGGAAGTGTTTCAAATTCTTAGAAGTAGGATCCCTTCCCTCAAGAAAGCATTTCATATTTTATTTATTTTTCATTTACCATTAAGTCAAGAAAGCATTACATATTTTTAATTTCTTAAAAAGTGGCATGACAAAGCATTTATTCGCTTGGAATAAAACTGCTGAAATATGTAACGTTTTAAGTAACTTCATCGATATTTGGCCGTATGTTGTAGTAGACTGCTGGTAGAGAGTTATATGAACATTACAAGCATTCAATAAATATTTTATTACAGATATGAATATTTTATTCGGTTATATTACTAGTATTTGTTAAGATATTCCGAATGAAGTACTTGAAATTCCATGTTTACACACAATGAAAAATAAATGTTTTAAAACTAAGCTGAAAGTCTTATGACAGATATGAAAGATGCTCTTATGTTAAAATATGTCTTTTTTAAAAAAATTCTGTGTTTCACGATTCATGTTACTTAAAAATCTCTTTTAATAGATTTTTTTTCATTTTGTTTCTTTTCCCTAAGAGTTATAATTTAGTTTATATACATCTTTATGCAAGTTTTCTTCGGTTAACAGTTCTCTTCAAATTCCATTAGATGTTTTTTAATTCTTTGATTATTTTACTAATTTTTCTCCATTTCATTCGAAACTACTTTCCAATTATAGAATTTTTATTTCAAATAATTGTAGCTGTTTGTTAAAATTTTTTAAAACTTAACTTACTTTTTATGCCTCTTGAAGTATCAGCTACATTGAAGATAATGCTTAGTTCGGAATAGAGAAATGTTAATATAATTTCATTAAGATTTCAAAATGTCTTAAAAATATTTTTAAAATTATTCTTGAGTTTTACAAAAAATAGTTAAATTTTGTTCTCGCGATACGCTAAGACATCACATATGGATGTAAATATACAGTTTCCCTAATTTCTTTTAATATGCGAAAATATTAAATTTTTGTGAACCTTTGAGTAACTGTAAATTTTCTTAAAGTTTAAAGTATTTTTATTTCACTCTCTTATCTCTGCCCTTCCAAGCTGAAGAAAGAATTTTAACAGTGGTTTTGTATTATGTACAAAAGATATGCTTTCATATAAATTTATTATGAACTGATAAATGCAATTAATATTTTAAAATTCTAATTTTGATATAAATTTCATAACTAAATAAAATGTGTTGTATAATTCAACTTATCTTTAAGTTCAATAGAATATACTTTCTTTAATAAAAGTCATATTTTACAATCATTATTGATATTTCAAAAGGAAATGGTTATAAATTTTTTTACCATTCACTGAAGCTTTTATAATAGATATTACCATAATTATCTATTACGGCTAACATTTATAGTAGCAAAACAAAATGTTTTAATTCTGTAAGTATTTTAAATTTATTGTTTTAAATAAGATTAAAATTTTTTTTTTAGAAATAATAGAATGTTCTCTTAGTCTGTATTTTGTAATTACCAAATTGTAATTTTATATATATATATATATATACATGGGGGATTTTCAGAATCTGTTTAATTTCATTGATATAGAGAATATGATTAGAGTTATGATAATACTCTATAATCAATATAACATAGAAAAATGCGATTAAAAAAGAGCAAATTTAAAAACATTTTACAATTAGTACAACAGGAAAATTAATTACTTTTCAATAAGCAAATATACAGACAGATTAAAGGCCTAACTCAGGGTAGATCAGCTAGCAACATTTTAGCTAATTTGTATTAACATTTTTATGAATCAAATCACTTGAATGACCCTCTTTATGTTTTATATAGATTTATAGACGAATAGACGACCTAATAATTTTTAGTAGATGTAAAGATTTTAAGCCGAACATTGAATTTTATCCTAATTATTTGATTTTATTGCAGACAAATTCAGATAGGGTGGGGCTGAATATTTGGATACAAAGCTACAACTAAAGGATCACATTTATAGTAATTTATTTGATAAAAAGTGATGCATTCGGGCTTAAGATAATTAAAATGTCTTACTGGGAAATTAATATTCATTTATCCAATTCAGAAACATTATATTAAACATTTTGCAACAAATATATCAACAAATGTTCATGCTCTTTTTATCTGCAGTTGTCACCTTCGCTTAGTGAAGTTCTGCTTAAGGAGTTAGTATCACAGGCCTGTAATAATTGAAATCTCAGCGGAATCTAGGAGCTTCCTTTTCGGCTGGAATGTAAGCTTACGGTAACCATTGGTCATTTCACTTTTCTTGTCTTGCTCTTATTGCGTAATTACATATGATGTCAGCTTTAGCATTTTATGTATTGCATCTCAGTTATGATTGAGTGAATTTCAATGGATTTTGAAAAATGGCTTTTAAAATTAAATCATCTTAACTGTTGATTTCTAAATTGCATATTGAAGCATATGACAAGATCCTTTATATAAATACATTCATGTTCATAAAAACTGTAACACCTATGTAGCCTCGTTAGATTTTATTTAAATTTACATTTTGTTTTGAATGGACACAAATCTACACAGATCACTTGTAGATTCAATGTATAAGGTAAAATGAAATGATTACGTATCATAAATGAAACTTGTATTTTTGTGAAGTTACCACTCACTGAATTAGTGTTTCTATAGAACGCGGCATCGATTCAAACCAATTTTGAACCAGTACTCGAAACAGAACCTCCCACATTGCTTCTATTCTAATCCATAATTCATCCGCATTAATTATGGAACGGGAATCACGAGTGAGATGTTGACCGGCGAAATACCAGACATGTTCAAGTGATATATAAAGAGAGTAAACAAACCAAGGAAGAAGCTGTATGTGTTGAGATGAAAAAAAGTCTTAAGAAATTCGAACAACATGTGAATGAGCTGTACCTGTAGAAATATGGGTTTGTTATGACATAAATATGGGAAATCACTTACTAGTTGCAAAAAAGTTGCTATTGATATGATCGAGGCAAAAAGAAAATAATTGAGCACTGTGTGGAAAAAGTGGTACAGGAAGAATAGTTTACCGCTGGTTCTGAATAGAAAGAACAATAGAAAACCCTCAGGTACCCCTGAAGTTGAAAGATTTGCTAAATATTACAGGAAACTAGATGTCATTAAGAAATATCCGTAAAAAACTTTACTTTTGATCAAGGAGTACCTCATGGGTATAATCCTTCATGTAACCTTGAGCCAAAAATTGTTCTCTGATCTTGTAGTTTTCAGTTAACTGTAAATCCTGCGGATATTCCAAAAATTGCTTTTGTAACCAAACACGGGACCTACATTCACACGTATGCTTTTTCAATATATTATGTAGTAGTTTCAATTTTCTTCGAACAATCAGCATTATGTTAAAGTTTGTCAAAGGAAAATTGGTTTGTGTTTATAAGGATGTCGTTATGATTGCTTGAAGTCTTTTTTTGAACTATATTTAAGGACCGTTTTCAAACTAATGCAAAGCTTGGTTTTAATTTTAAATACAGAAAACCCTGAGGGGAATTAAAATATTTTGCTTATTTAGGCAACAGAAAACTTACCTATCTTATAAAAACTAAATAGTTTTGTAGATACGGGATCCAAAGAACCTTCGCAAAATACAAAATTCTTGGGATGGAGGGCTAGTATCAAAAGGGTATTCATCAGTATGCCCAGTTATGTCAACCATAACATAAATTAGATGAAAGAAAGTGAAATTCAGATGGTGAATTTGGTTGATCGCGTAAAAAGCTTTTGAAAATATTAAGAATTTCTTAACTACCACACTTAAATTAAAATGATCTAATTTTAATTCACCCTATAGATTGTATACCGATGCTAGTATAGTTGGAATTGGTGCTATATTGATCCAACAACAGATAAACAATTGTATATGATTCACAAACATTACTTGTTGCAGAATGTAACTATACTATTTCAGAAAGTGAATGCTTAGCTGTTATAAGCAACTTATAGAAATTCGGATCATATTTCGGTCAGTTACCGATCGAAATTATACTAGACCATTCTGATCACGAAATTAATTCAGGGAAAGAATCTTTAAAGCAGATTGATTAAATGCTAAAATTAGTAGAATACAATGCTTATAGACTGGAAAATCTAAATATTGTGTTATAAGAATTCCTGGATATGCCCTCCAGGAATTATAATACGAATACGGAATTTCTCACCTTTTGCCGCATCATTCATTCCTTAGTTTTACCCTCTCAACATCAAGCGATTCACGAATTAAAACTTGACTCGGAATTAGGGTATTATAAATATGTTCCAATTCACACGACCTTGTCTGTGTATCTCGTATAAGTATTTCGAAAAACCCGACGGTGGTTCAATTACTACTGCGATGTTCGAAAATTAGTCACGAGAGTTTAAGATCATAGATAGAATCTATTTAGTGCTAAGTATTAAACCTTTGAAGATGAATTGTCTTCATATTTCCTAACCATTGTAATGTTCTATTTTACAAGAATTTCATGATAATCCTAAATCTGGACATTTTGGTGCT
>BMAW01096634.1:0-21737 GCA_019974015.1 Nephila pilipes | reverse complement strand
TTTACTACGTATTGCTAAATTCAGAAAAATAGATCCTGAGGATTATAATTGAAAAACATCAGGGTGATCCGCATCCGTATTCGTGTAGCAAATTGAAAAGAGCAAATAGTTGAAAATAGGGATCCGAGGATTGTAGCACCAAAAACATCAGGTGATCCGGCATCCTATTCGGTGTGGCAAATTCAAAAGCATAAATAGTGGGAAAAATAGATCCGAGGATTGTATAACGAAAAGTAAGGCTGGCATCCGTATTCAGTAGCAAATCTGAAAAGCATAAATAGTTGGGAAAAATAGAACTGAGGACTGTAGAACGAAAACATCAGATCCGTCATCCGCCTGTGTAGCAAATCTAAATATAAATAGGGAAAAATAGGATCCGAGATTGTATAACGAAAAATCAGTTGATCCGGCATCCGTATTCAAAATTCAAAAGCATAAATAGTTGGAAAAATAGAATCCGAGGACTGTATAACGAAAAACATCAGGTGATCCATCCTGTATTCGTGGCAAATTCAAAATATAAATATGGGAAAATAGATCCGAGGAATGTATAACGAAAAACATCAGTGATCCGTCATCCGTATTCAAAAGGCAAATTCAAAGTAAATAGTGGAAAATAGGATCCGAGGATTGTGTGAAGTAACGAAAACATCAGGTGATCCGGCATCCGGCCTGTGTAGCGCAAATCTGAAAAGCATAAATAGTTGGAAAAGAATCTGAGACTTGTATAACGAAAAACATCAGGTGATCCGGTCATCCGTATCTGTGTGGCAACCAAAAAGCATAAATAGTGGGAAAATAGGGATCCGAGGATTGTGCTGGACGAAAAACATCAGGGGCATCCGTCATCCGTATTCGTGTAGCAACTGAAAGCATAAATAAAAATAGATCCGAGGGATTGCGGAGCAACGAAAAACATCAGGTGATCCGGCATCCGTATTCGTGTAGCAACAAAAAGCATAAATAGTGGAAAATAGATCCGATTGTATAAATTCAAAAACATCAGGTGATCCGTCATCCGTATTCGTGTGGCACCAAAATATAAATAGTGGAAAATAGATCCTGAGGATTACAACGAAAAACATCAGGTGATCCGTCATCCGGTATTCGTGCGGCACCAAAAAGCATAAATAGTGGGAAAAAGGATCCGAGGATTGTATAACGAAAAACATCGCGATCCGGCATCCGTAGCTCCGTAGCAAATCGAAAAGCAAATAGTTGGAAAAATAGATCCGAGGATTGTATAACGAAAAACAGGTGATCCGTCATCCGTATTCGTGTGGCAAATCTGAAAGCATAAATAGTGGGAAAAATAGGATCCGAGGATTGTATAACGAAAAACATCAGGGTGATCCATCCGTATTCGTAGCAAATTGAAAGCTATTAAATAGTTGAAAAATAGATCCGAGATTGTATAACGAAAAACATCAGTGATCCGGCATCCGTATTCGTGTACCTGAAAGCATAAATAGTTGAAAAATAGGATCCGAGGATTGTATAACGAAAAACATCAGGTGATCCGGCATCCTATTCGTGTGGCAACGCGCACAAATAGTGGGAAAATAGGATCCGAGGATTGTATAACGAAAAACATCAGATCCGTCATCCAGAATTGTGTAGCAAATCTGAAAAGCATAAATAAAAATAGGATCCATTGCATTGTATAAGGAAAAACATCAGGTGATCCAATCCTTATTCGTGTGGCAACTGAAGCAAATAGTGGGAAAATAGGATCCTGATTGTATAACGAAAAACACGGTGATCCGGCATCCGTATTCGTGTGGCAAATTCAAAAGTATAAATATGGGAAAAATAGGAGGATTGTATAATGAAAAACATCAGGTGATCCGGCATCCGTATTCGTGTGGAAAATTTGAAAGGTGGCCTCATGATTAAACAAAAAGAAAAATGATCAGAGAAAGGTATAAATATAAAAACTTACTGAAAATTTGTATCATCACTTCATCGACTATTTTGTTAGAATCATAACCCCTCTGGCTTGAACTCTGTGAATTGGCTATTTGAGGTGACTGAATTTTGGTTTCACACTTTGCCCAGAAGTAAGATTTGATATTAAGATAATAAAATGAATTGCACAGCTTTGAAAATATGTAATTAATTTTGAAAAATATGCTGAATATATTAATATTAGAATATAACTAGTTGAATAATATGTTGTTAAAATTAATCCAAGAGAAGATATTGAAAATTCATTATTTAGGCTTTAGGATATTGCAGTGCACTTATTGGATCTCTGCTCGTTTGTCAGTCTAATGCAGTGAGCGCGCTCTGTGGATTGGTCGATGGTGTGCGTGTTAATTTGCATATAGGTGGGCATAGGGTGAGATTTTGTGAGAGTGTGCTTGTGTTACCAGTGTTTTGTAATATAAGGAAATTAAAGAATTAAAATTCTCGTGGTCCGTGGAAGTTGTATTTGTTTCGAGCAGGTGTAATTTTCTACTTGAATGGTCCATTGCTCGAGGTATCAATTTTGCAGAATTTTATTAATTTTTAATGAAGTTTTGCTGTTGAAGTTTAATATATCGATATGTCTGTGTTTCTCATGTACCAGTGTTTTACCATTCATTCTAATTTAATTTTGGGATTTTCAATAATCTGTTGTACTGAAGCACAATGCGACCAGACTAGCTAGCATATCAGGATGGTTCTAGTATCAGGGTGTAGATACATTGTCTACTAATGTAGATTTACGAAATATGGGGAAAATATTATTTACTGCAGAATTATACTGCTTTTTAATCGTATCTGTTAAAAGTGAGTTTTATCCAATGTTACACCAAGATATTTGGTGTCTAGAGACCAGGGAATATTTTTGTTTTCCAGAAAATGTCTGTTCTATTTTCTGTAGTTCTTGGAGGCTTGGCCCTCCATGGTATCATGTCTATTCAGGTTTACACGGCTAAAGCCACCGCAGAGAGAGAAAGACGAAATCAATAATGGCAAAAGACACAAACAAGTGTAACTTTGTTTCAATGCAGAAGTTACCAGTACATTCCAACCGTGGAAAGTTTTCCACCCACAGCCAACTACGTCAAAGTTGTTGAATCTTTAAAATCACTGTTTTGGTCGAATGATTTACTTATAGAATTCTATGTCCGTGAGAGCTTTTAAAATTGGTTTGGCAAATGCCTGCAAAATTGTTAATTCTATACGCTGTATGACCATTTGAGTCTCAGATTAGGGCATTAGGAGACACTTGGCGTAAAATGGGAAAGTGCTTGCTCACTTCATCCTCATTGGACATGCCTACCGAAGATATACTAAGAGCATGGCAAAGACAGAGGGTCCCGATTTCAACTCAGTAAGAACTCACGAAGAAAGGCTTAGGTTACTACCTCTAAATCATGAACTAAAGAAAAGATTTGTTTGGCGTGATGTTGTTTTGTTTCTAACAAAGAAAGACAATATTAAGGTTTAGAAATAAGAAATTTAAACCAAGAAACAAAATAAAACATCCGCCTGGTCTTTTAAAATAATCCACATACTCATGAAACCAAAAAGTCATGGTAGTTTTATGACCTATCCTAGTGCAGACTGTTTTCTGCACAAAATGAGCTTAGAGGAAAACAAAGGATTTTGAATGAAAATTGTTGTTTGCCTGTTCATTCTTTTGTCACCCTGTCCGAATGTGGGTCATTCATTTTGATGTGTATCCAGGAAGAAACATGTTTTGATGTGCGAAACAATCGAGTCAAGAAAATTATTTTGAAGACGAAGAAGCTGAAGTTTTCAACTATTCTGCAATATGTCCAACCTGAGTGTAATCCCAGTGTTTTTACAGACTTAAAGTGCAAGCTCATAGATAAAAGAAAATCGTGAATTGTTCTGACACTGGCTCAAAAGTCTTATATTGTAAAGAGTCTGCCGGTGGCTGACGGATGTTCCTGTAAAGAAAGAACCTGGCTCTACCTCATTTGTGGAATTAAATCTAAAGACCAGACATACATGTTATAGAATTAGGCTTGAAAAATATTACACTAATTTGCCAACTTTAGATGTGCTTTGGATCATAGGTTGCTATTTGTAATGATGTACTGTCTGTGAACTCTGGGCCTGGTTAAAGAGCCATGAAAAGGGAGAGTAACATTGTGTTGGAGAAACCACAACCCAGCAAGTGTCATAGAGCTGATCTTTGAAAGATTTTAATCGGTCATGTGGTCTTACCATGTGATTAGTATTGTTGAAACTTTGCTTGGGTGGACTTTGTTAGGGAAAGTCTCGATAGAGCACAAGCACGCCATGTTAGTGACATCACTTTCGCTAAAGAGTTTGATATCAGATTGGAATTGACTTCATTGGAATCAAGGATCCTATTGAAAGTTGTCTAAAAGAGCAAGAGGATTTGACTACTGAAAATTTCTTCAAACTGTTAGGTACAATGAAGATAATCGCTATGAAGTTCATTTGCCTTGTTGATAACTCAAAGCTCTTGCCTTGATAATTTTGAGCAGCTAAAAGAAGTTAGACACCACAACAAGAAGTTATTTCAGGAAAATCTGTAATATAGTTATGAGGGCATATTTTCGAATGGCTGCGTGAAGGAATTATCGAAGAAGTACCAATTGAAGATAAAGATTGCTAATTATCCACCTCACAGACCTGTTATCAAAGTTAGTACATAACTCCTATTCGCTAGGTTTTTGATGCATCTGCTCGAATGTTGAACATGCGTCACCAGACTTTACAGAAAAGGGTTCAAACTTGATTGAGCTCATTCCTGACATTTTGCTGGTGTTTTCGAGAAAAGTAGGTGACAGTAATCAAGACATAAAGAAAGCTCAGGGCCACTTCTGTAGAGAAGACAGACACTTCTGAGACACATATGGTGGACAAATAAGGCCTGCAAAGACTACAGGTTTTTCATTACCAGAGTAGTTTTTATGTTCAGCAGTCCTTTCTTACCAGGGAGCTAATAGCTATCATCTTGAACAAATATTGACGTTGATCCCTTGATGAAGCTAGTTGTCTTTGAAGATTTTATATGTAGACAATCTTGTAAACCAGCGTCCAGTGTATTGATTTGGTAAAGCGAGTGATAAATGTTTAACAGTTATTAAAAGGTGGTTTAATTCTGCGTTATTCAGAATCTTCTACCAACAGAGGATGGAAGATCCTTCAAAACAGATCTGTTAGGTTTCCAATGGAATAAAACTGAAGACTGTTTTCAAATATCAGCTGGTTGAAAGAAGTGTCGAAACATTAAATCGTACAATATTATCAGTTATCACAAAATGTTTGATCCATTTGGATTTGTGTCTCCTGTAATTTGTCCCAAAATTATACAAAACTCCGAAAACATCGTTGAATGGAATGAAGAAATCACTGGACTCCTTTGAGACAAGAATTTTACAATGGGGAACTAAAAGCACAGAATGTTACCACCACTGGATCAACGTTAATCCAGAAAATATGAAGAATCCTCCATTCATACCTTTTAGAAGGAAGTAGAGATGGTGCCGCCAAGAAGTGTATCTTAACAAGAGGAGAATGTGAAAGGTGCATTTTGCTTCGAGATCACGAATATCTCCTGAAAGTCGCTGGCACTCAAGATATTTTGCTGTATCAGGGAGCAAGATTAACGAAATCTGTGTTGGATGCTCTTGGATGACGTAGGATAGATGTTTTATTGAGCATTCCACTCAGCTGTTCTTACCTGGATCACAAAGATGAAATTGGTCTATTTCGTGGAATAACAGAGTTCAAGAAATACGAAATATTAGCCAAGTTTTCCTTCTTGGCGTCATATTTCTGATTTGAAAATCCAGCTGATTTACCTCCTGAGATGCAAAGCAAAGTATTTTAGTGAAAATAGATGGTGGAGGCCAAAATGGCTTACTTTATTTGAAAGGCGAAGGACCATGCAAATATGAGTCGATGAAGATGAGATACTGAAAGGAAAAGCTCACATTAGCTTTGTGTCTAAAATCAAGATTCATTTGCAGGTTGGTTTTATCAGCGCTTTCAAAATATGAGAGCATTGTGAAGTTAGGGGATGGATTTTGAGATTTGTAAAGAGAGCTGCAGATGAGATGTTCAGCTAAGGAAAAGGGAAGCCGATGCTAAGAATACAGGGCAGAAGAGAACAAGGATAAAATTGGTCCACTGAATCTTTTGTGAACGAGCATGATGCAAAACTAAACTTTAGTATAAGGATGCTGAGATGGAATATTACGGCTCAAGACGAAAATAATTTTCCGTCAGGATACAGAAGATTTTAGGGAACCAGCTGTTCTCCGTCCATCATAAAGTTGTCGAAAGACTAATATATTTTCACTATCAAAATAATCATGCTGGAACTCAAATTTTGCTTAATATTTTGAGAGAACATTTTGATTTTGAGGAAGAAAACAGTGCGTTCATTATATCGAAATGTGTCATTTGCAAGAGATTTTCCAAATGTTGTGATGTTGTATCTGCTCATTGCCTGAAAACGAATATGGCAGGCAAACGATCTGTGTTCGAGATCTGTGGAATTGATCTGGCAGGACCTTTATTTTTAAAAGATGGAAAGAAGGTGTCGGTACATTTACGTGTCGTATATAGCTGTTCGTTTATTTTGTTTCATCGCTATCGACCGAAAGTTTTTGCTAGCTCTTACGGCGACGGAGTATCTGGTGGCCGATGAAACCATGTAACAGATATGTCAATTTGTCGAAGCTTCCAATTTGTTGAGAAGTTTAGGGATTGAGCTGCATTTGTAAAGGACAATGCTCTTTCGTCCTAATTAAGAGGAAATTAATCCCTTCTTCACCATGGTGGGGTGGATGTATGGGAGAGGATTAATGGTGGCTACTTAAAAGTCTTTTGAGTATTTGGAAGAGTAAGTTTGGCATTCGAGGATTGACAATGCTATTTGTGACTGTGAATTTGTAATCAACTCACGCCCTTGACTTACATCGACGCACTCCAGAATTTGTGTTCACTACCCCTGCGATGTTTCTTCAGGATATCAAAACCTTGGTGTTCCAGACCAAGGCAGGTCATGTAAAAGTCTCAACCATCGAGTCAAATACAGGTTAGTTTCAAGAAGGACATTCGAAAGAGGTTCAGGTCCGAATATCTTGATCATTGATATGATGGAAAAGATTAGAACTTCGATGATAGCCCTGGGACATTGTTCTACAAAAGGACAACGCTGCAATCGAATCGACTGGCCACTGGGGAAGCGTGACAAAATCGCCAGGAAAGACGGTGTGTCGACTCATTAAACTTAGAACATCTCGTGGAGAAATTCTGTTCAATCTAGCCTGTCTCCTTATGAGATCTCTTCTACTGATCTTTTCCACCAGATAAAATGCATTATCTACAAAAATCACCATGAAGAATACACTTAAGGTTCTGACGACAACCCATCTACTACGCAGTTGTTCAACAAGACAAGACTAGAACGGACTGTTGAAATTCTTGGAAAGGCTGGTCTAATAGTTGTTGAGCTGTGGGACTTCACACCAAAGTGGAGGATGTGATATCTACTTTAAAATTCAGTTTATGTTAAAGATAAACAATGGCTTAAATTTATTTTGTTTTATGTGAATTTACTTATCATTGTTTAATTTTGTCACGTGAACTGAACGATTTGTGCAGATATTTTGTATGCTGTGGCAATGAGGGAAGTGCTCGTTCTGGTTTTGTTGAACTCGCAAGAGAGGGCGATTGCTCATGAGGAAAGAGGGAAACGGGGATAGCAGAAGAGGGGAAACAATGTGAGGGGATAGTAGTTTACAGGTTACATAGCCAAAGATTACTCGCCAATATCGGCGACGTTGAATACGATGCCAACATTTCTGCTTTGCTCTGATGTGGAACTGTCGCACTGAACGCTTGGTATCACTGAAAATTACGGATATTGATTACCGTACTATATTTTTGTTCATAAATTTTAATGATAAGTTACAGGTATATTTCAAATAAATGAATAAACTGATGTATCAATCTATATATTTATTTTAATAGGAGTAATGATAAATAGATTTTAGGAATCAAAAGCGTTAAAAGTAATAATTTGAAAGCTTGTCAGCTTGTTTATGTAGTAAATTTTATGTTTCTTACAAAACACGAAGTTCAATTACTCAATTTTAAATGTACTGTTCATAAATATTTAAAGATATTCTTTCATTTTAATCTTTAACTTGTTTTGATCATTACTGTATCGGACATGTGATGGTTTTAAGGACAGCTATCAAACTAATAAATTTCCTTTCTTAAGAAATAAGTAAAATATTGGATTTGAGAAATGTTAACCATTGCTTTCGCTTCAAAAATAAGTTTTTAATTATCGTGATTCATGTTGAAATTTTTTTTCTTAAATTTATTTATATTTTATGGCCAATATGAATGGTTCTGAATAATAAAAAAATATGCTCCTCGAATCGATTGAAAATACGTATTACAAAAGGTAGTATAGGTTATTTTTTCGTATTAAATTTCCAAACATTTGAAAATTAAATGTGTCTTGTACTCGAATTCTATTAGCCACTTTCTAATTATACATGCAGTTAATTTTTTTTCCCCTCAATTCATTATTAATATTACGTTAACTTGCAAAACAACAAAAAAAGATGCTTTCAAATCTATATCACTTATCTAAGTGTGATTATTATTGTTACTTGCATGCTTATCATTACTTTTTTTTCCATAAGTCATATTTGTTTTTGTAAAGTAAATCACACAGTTATATTTTATCAGTTCGTACTCTTAAATGTTAATTCAAGATTTAATTTAATATAGAATAAAAGATTTTATAAATGGATTTAATTACGTATCGCTAGTATTATAGTTTTTGATTATTTGAAATAAAATGAGTTATACCTAATGCTAAACAAGTCCTTTTTTTTAAAGCTGAAAAATTCACAAATTAAAATGGTAAGAACTGCAGCTTCTGCCTTATTTTTAATTTTATACAGGAAATATATGAATTACAGAATTTAAAAAAAGTTTTTTAACCGTAAAATATTTTAAATGGAAAGAAAGCCTTTTACTAATATAAAAGAAACAATTTATATAATCTCAATGAACATGAATATACTCATACTGATGCATATATACCTTAAAATACAAAGCAAATTTTCTGTTTTGTATTTTACCTGAAAAGAAAATTAATAGCTTTTTTGTTGTTGTATAACTTCTTTTTGGATAGCTGTTAAATCAAAAGGAAATGATGCTTGAGTTAAATTACACGGCCTGATTTTTTACAGCGATTTCTGTTCATTATCTATGTATATCAACAGAAATTATATTCGCATGTTGTTTTATAAATTTCAACTGTTGAAGCAGCCTAAAGAAATTGAATGAATTAGGTTTTACTTTTTCCGAAGGCATTTTCGACAAAAATTACAAAATATTTCTTTGTAATAACTATGGTAAGTATTTAACGTAAATTATAACATTATAAATAGTTAATATTGATATATCTCATTCAATATGATCGTCTGCATGATTAATTGGTCTTCATACACACTTAACTAAATTTTCAACTCGTATTTAAAAGGATATCACACCATTTATTTTGAAATCCCTTATTATATTCTGATGTGACATCCTTTAACTTTAAACAGTTGTTTATCGAAGTTTCTAAAATGTTCGGTTTTCGAGTAAAATGAAGAGAGTGAAATTTTTTTTCTCTAAATACCCATACAGTTGTATTCAATTTTAGCAGTTTTGTAATAAATGTTACTAGATTAACTTTTTTAATGTTTAAAAAATTTATACTCTGTATTGTTCTCTTCGACAGAGGCACTCGATATTTTTTTTAATCAAAAGTAATAGTTTCCACAAGAAATGGAAAAAAAAAAAAAGTTATTGTATCACAACACATAACCGAAATTAAATTAATCAGTTGAATATACTTAAACAAAAAAGTTATGAAAATAATAAAATATTGTTCTGTGGAATGCACGAAAGTAACAAATTTTAACCATCAAAGATATCAGTTCTTTTCAAAATAATACATAGAGTTGTCTGGAACACTGACAAGCAATTCATGAAACAAAAGTTTTATCATTTACTGGAATTAATACAGATTTTTATAAGCATGCATTTTACTAAAAATTATGTTATGTTGTATTATTTAAATTTAGGAAAATTTTGGTCTTAACTTATTTTACTTACAAATGTCACTTTTTTCTTACAAAATGGACCAGAAAATATTAATTTCTTAATCTTTCATTAATAAATAATTCAAAAAAGTTGGGAATATATTTTGAAACAGTATTAGACTCGTCTTCATTTTGAAATTTCATTACATTCTAATTCTGAAACGTTAAATATTTATCAAAGCTATAATTTATACGGAAAACACTCTTTATCTAAGCACAAAAACAATTTTTTAGTAATGCTCAAATAACAACACTCAAAAAAGGAAGAAGTTTTTTTTTTAATAAGATTAAAAGTTGTACTTGAATGAAGTGAGTCCTAGAAAAATCTAGTACATCATTTCGTTCAATTGTACTGATCCCACTTCGAAAGTTCAAAATTTAGCAAAAAGTTTTAGATAGAATTGTTATTCTCCATTTAGCAGTTATTTGAATCCCGTAGTTCTAAAATGAATCTATATGATACATGTATTTAATTTTCGAGCTATTGTACATCTTATTTGTATTCTTTTAAAATGTAAAAATATTTTAAGTATTTTTAATAAAATTTTATATTAATTGTTCAACTCCAAAATTGAAAATTAGAAATCGAATATGTATAATATATATAGAGAGAGAGAGAGAGAATATTTGGAAAATGAGCTTTAATAAATTTATTTGAATCTTTAAATGCTAGAAAACTACATTGATGTATATAAAATCATTCGAAGAAAAAAGAAAAATTTTGAGTATACTTTGGCTGCATATTTTACTTCTTAAGTTCTGAGTATGTTACATTTTCCGACTTTTTCATAATAGGGAATTTTCTCGAAACTATAGTACGCTACTTCTTTTTCAAAAATATTTTTAAATAACTATCTAAATACAAAATTCATGATAAATGCATAACTATGAAAAAAATAATAACTATAAACTTAAATGCATAACTATGAAAGTCATTTAAAATACAACTTAAAGCAAGAAACATAAAATTCGGCAAATAACTTCTATAGGTAGTTCGAAGAAACATTTGAAAATATGTTTGCTTCTTTTTCTTCATGTCAGTTTCTTGAATAAAAATAGTGAAATAAAATATAACAATCAATATCTCCTCATGCCTATAACTTTTTAAGAAATTCAGGATATCTCAATATTCCACATCCCAGAAATATACTAAAACTTTGTTCTTTTAAAACTAATAATCAAATGAAAACTTTCTAGCATACATGAAAAAAAAGTAACCAGCCTAAAATCTGTTTGCAAAACTGTCATACTGATGCTTGTTGAAATTCATTTAAACCATATTTCTTGATTTTAGCGGGGATACTCTGATGGCATATACGCAGTGAACAAGGCGCTATTTCATCATGTTTTTATGATTCAGAGTTTTTTTTTCCTTCTTTTAAAGAAGTAGTTCATATAATGCCGGTGAAAAAAATCGATGGCGAGAAACTTTTTGCTGTTATTAAAAAATTATCATGGAACTTGATGGTAGAGGATTCAAAGTTATAGGCGTAGTTTCTGACAATAATTCTATAAATCGAAGAGCAATGTCCAACTTTTCTGTTCCTCCCAAATTGAGCATTGTATATCCACATCCTTCTAACCTTTATTTTTTGTTATTGATTCAGTACATATTTTTAAGTGTATCCGTAACAATTGGATTAATCAAAAAATGCAGGACAATGTTTTTATTTTGAAGATCATAAGTTTCCATTATTAGAAGCAAATTTCTCTATACTTAAGCGACTGTATGACATGGAAAGCAATAATTTAATAAATTTGCTTATGGTTAACTTTATGTCCTTCAAATCTTGAAAAACAAAATGGGAAACTTGTGCTAAAGATATTTAATAGCTTTGTTATTCAGGGACTTCAACAATTAGGAGAGCAACATAAACTAATCAGTTATGAAACAACACCAAATATTATTTCTTTGATTTATACATGGTGGAAAATTGTTAATCTTAAAATACCTTTAAAGGGACAACATTTGCGTGATCCTTATCAACAACTTTATCATCAGATAACAAAGGGTGTGAATTCTTATATAAAATTTTGTTATTGTTAGATTCGTAGAAGGAAAAAAATTGTACTTCTATAGAATCCTATCTAAAGAAACACATCTTGCTTTTATTCATACAACATCTGCTTTACTTGAAATGTCACAATATTGTGTTAATGAATTAAAATTTCAGTATTTTCTTCCCGGGCAAATCCAAACAGATGCATTGGAAAGTCGTTTTGGAAAATATAGGACACTTTCAGGTTCTCAATATTTAATATGAATTCGACAGCTTTATGAATGAGAAGCTAAACTAAGAATGTAAATGTTTTCACCTTTAACTTTAATTTCGAACACTTATGGGCGTATCAAGTTGAAAGACATAGATCTATTTTTAATATGTGTGTGTGTTCATGCATTTATGGTTGACAAGATGATTCTGGAGCACCTGAGCTTTTCGGCCCTAAATCTCCATATCAGGGAGCACTCTTTTTGACATCACGTCGGCTTTTTTCCAGCCCAGGACTGCGTTTTGTTTATTGAATAATTGGATTTAGAGGAATGAAAAATAGAATTTCATGTTGAATATGTGAGAAAATTTAAAATTGAAATTTAGAAAATTCATGGTGAAAATTGATTTTATCGTTAAGTTTATGTTGTGTATGTATTTATATATAATTATATATACCTAAAAATATTTTTTTAAATTTATTTAACAGTAATTTTTTATTTTGTGATTGGATATGATACCAATAAAATTATTGTTTTTAAACTTGTGTTGCATTTTTTGTTTTGAAAACTATTTCTTATTTCATTTCTCTTTTTGAAACTATTCTGAATAAAACTGAGAAAATAATGACAAAGAAATTAGCATAGTTTTGTGTATAAATTAATTATAAAATGTAGAACATTAATTATTTTTATTTCACTTTTGGTTTTCCTAAGAACAATAAAAATATAAAAGATTCTTATTTGTTGCAATGGAGTAAATATTTATATTCCTTGCAATACGTTTGAAGTAAATAATACATTGATGATCACATATTTGCGTTAATTATTTAAAACTTTAACTATATTTATTCTTGAATGCTCTATGTGTATGAATCACAATTTTTTGATAAATTTACTGAGATTTTTTTTATTTGCTGTATATGAATGTCTAGTTTAATAATAATAAACGGAAGGATATATGTAAAAATGCATCGGAAGAGTTCTGTAAGCGTGGATACGATAGAGAAATATATTCAATTTAATAATTAATCGTTTCCTTTAATTTCAATATCGGAAAAGTTTACTATTGTCCATTTCTAATCTTTTATCGTTTACTTTAATTCTTATATTTGAGTAATTTGATAATTATTAAAAAAAAAAAAAAGAAAAAGAAGCACACCTTGGGTGGCTAAATCTGTTCTTTGCAAAGAACTTTTTTTTTTTAACATTTCCAAAATTTGCATTGCAGTTTAGTTTTTTGGAATAATTGTTTTAATTACCATACAGAATTGGCATGAAAAAAAAAAAAAGTTTCAAAATTCGTTACAATAACTTTTTGCACTCAACGAAAATCAATGCTGGCTTCCTGTTGGGATTAAATTTAAAGGAACAAGGTTATTTAAATATATCCCGCTAATGAATGAAAATATTAATTATTAAAAAGTAAGAGATGAGAAAGCAAGTGTTTCAACAAACTTCTCTATCATTCTTATAAAAATTTAAATTTTCATCTTAAAATATATTGTAGTGAAACATCATTTTCCTTTCACAGTAAATTTTTTTTAATTATTATTTTATAGCTGCTAAACGTGACACAATATATGTATTACTCTATTTTACTTTATATTGTTATAATTCCCTCTAAATTATTTTCATTCCGAATTAATTATTCAAATCAAAAAAATAATTTTTTTTATTCGGATCGAATTCTGCAAATAAGATTACGAATATTGTAATGCAATAATGATTTATTCATGCCGCTCTTAGAAGGAACATAAGTTATAAGTTTTTAATAATTTTGAAACATGGTCACGTGACGAGGACGATGCCTGAGCTTGGCAGCCCCTTATTTTCTCACACTACTTAAGCGCGTAAGGACTTAGAACTTTGACTAATTAAAAAGCATTAACCACTTCATAGTGAATGTTTAGTCAATGAAGATTCGAACACTCGGCTGGACTAAAAAATATTGCGATTCACGAGCTTGCGACACGACTATTTAACTATCGTAGATACTGGGCACCATTACAATGCAATCCGATAACATTATCATTCCCACAATATGTTTCATTCGCGTAAAGATGTTCACATAAATAAGCATCGGAAATTTTTTGTTTAGGTACATAAAGTTTATTTTCCATATTCTGCGTTGAATTTGAAAAACTCAATAGATTTCATTCTGTTGCGTACAAAAGCTTTGTTTTTCATAACAGTTTTCTGAATTTTAAATGATTTTTCTTAAAAATGTTTTACACTTTTCAGATTAGTAAGCATATGAATGGAAATGAAAACCGTGAAAAAGCATAAATCTCGTGAAAATGCTGAAAGATTTTTTCCTCGGAATTTTTAGAAATACTTATTCACCTTCATTTAAGATTTTAAGAAACTCAATTATTTTATGCATTAAAATGATTCATTTTGCTTAGTAATTGAAATAAACAATTCTACACAAGTTTTAGAGGGAAAAAACAACAACAAATGTCCTCAAAGGAATGCTTCTCTCTCTTTTTCTTTTTTTTTAAATCAAAATCATACTCGCAATACTTTTTATACAATGGAAATTACCACAGATATAAACTTTAGCGAGCTAATCAAACTTTATATAGGATGACGAGATGGTAAATAAATCTACATCAAGTTGCACCTCCCAGAATATCAAACAATAATAAAACAAAATTGTATCTCGTAAAAGTTTTCTAAGAGGGTCCCTCCCCTTTCGGCTTGTTGAGTTTGCATCCTTCGTCTTTGTTCATGATGCCAGGAAGTCAGGGCTGAAAGGCATTTCCTGGAAGGGGGGGGGGGGTGTTTTCTCGTACAGATAGTGACATCGAGTAGTCTACGTAATTTGAAGATCCAACGGCAAAAGAAACTCTAGCGGGTTCGCTTTAGATGTCCACCATAAATGTCAAATGAAAGAAATTTACAGTACTTCACCGTTTTAGGGGTGCAGCCCAGCCAATCTCAAAGAGAAATGCAACTACTAGTCTAGTTTAGCTTTTTTCGATGCCGTATATCGATTGAAATGAAACAATAAAGTGACATTGAAATGAATATTACTGTTTTTAATTTTAAATTACATTTTACATATTCCATAAATTCATTTCATCTTGTTTACATGCATATTCAGTAAAATAACTAAATATGAAAAGAAAATTAGTGAATAAATAATTGCTTATCAATTTTATTTGAATATAATAAAATACAATATGATTTTATATCGCAGTTATTATGTAAATAATTTGAATAATTATATCTTTATAATTAATGATTATTGTTTTTTTTTCTCAGATGTATGTTTTTAAACTGGGAAAATAATAAAAACTGATAAATAATAAATGTTTAAATTCTTGTTTTTTGAATTGCCATTATTAGCGGTATTTCGAAAATTTACCACGGCGTAATTAGTTATAGGCACGGAACCCTGCAAAAGAACAAATAAAAAAAATAATCAAAAGTACAATATAATATGTATAGAAATCAATTCATGCAGTCGAATTAGCATGAACAAACACAAATGTGGAAATAGTACACAAAGAAGTGGTGCAGATTTCTGAAAAGTTTAAAGTAATTTCAGTGCTACTACTTTCTTAGTAAAGATGTGTGGACGCGGAGTCTATCCATTGGCTCAGAGGTGGGGTTAAAAAGATGAAAATAAAAAAAAAAAAATTATAAAATCTGTTACTAAAACTTTCATTATCATTGAAAATATTTCATCCATTTTCCTCCTTCTTTCCTTTATTCATGCTTTTAATCTCATACATGCACTAATCACATATTCAATATGTAAGTTTAATTTTTTTTATTAACTCCTGGCAAATGGGAGATTATATTGAGTGAAGAATCCATCGGATTGACACTCGTTATTTAAATGTTGTTGTCTTAGTATAGAACGATGTAAATGGAAATTTAGCAAATTTTTTTTGTAAAATATTTTCTGTAACGAATTGTTATTTGATTGCCTTTAATTGCAACGATAGTAGATAAGACAATTGGAATGTGTGAAAATCTTGCAAAACAGTATGAAAAGTCGGGTTGAAAATGAAATTAAATGGAAATGCATCTTCTACTCGAAGGCAGCTGCCTGTTATGTCTTAAAACCAAAGTTGATATTAGCAGCATTCTCAACAGCGAATGATTTCCAATGATGGTGATTTGGATTTCAATATTACTGATTAGAGCACTGCATTGGAAGTTCACAAGTGTAAGATATCTATTACAAAAAAAAAACAAAAAACAAAAAGTTCTTAATAAAAGGAATGAATTACCATAAGGTATCCGTACACCTTTAAAACGTTATTTTTGTCAATTTTTTCGATTTTCTGATCATAATGTTAGTTTAAAATTTAAACTTTTTTCTTTCAAATAATGATTGAATTTTGCTTATACATTATTTAACACATGGATCAATAAGTCCCGAGACTAACATTGAAAACAACATTTTTTTTGCAAAATTTTTTTTTATTCATCAACATAATCACCTTTTAGTGTGATACAATCGTTCCAACGCTTTTCCAATTTTTCAATACCATGTTTATAAAAAAAATTATCTTTCGCTTCAAAATAAGCTTCAGTTTCAGCGATGACCTCCTCATTTGAACCAAATCTTTTTCCCTGGAGCATTTTTTTAAGATCAGCAAAGAGCCAGTAGTCACTGGGGGCTAAATCTGGCGAGTATGGGGGGTGGGGAAGCAGATCAAAGCCCAATTCGTTCAATTTTGCCATTGTTTTCATCGACTTGTGGCAGGGTGCATTGTCTTGGTGAAAAAAGATTTTTTTTCTCTGCATGTGCGGTCGTGTTTTTGCGATTTCCTCCTTCAAACGCACCAGCAAGTCAATATAATAATCACTGTTGATCGATTTACCTTTTTCGAGGTAGTCAATGAAAATCACGCCATGCGTATCCCAAAAAAATGACGCCATGACTTTGCCAGCTGACTGCTGCGTTTTCGGACGGCTTTCGCCAGCTGTGCGCCACTCAGATGACTGCCGCTTCGACTCTGGAGTGTAGTGTATATCCATGTTTGGTCCATGGTCACGTAACGACGCAAGAAATCTTTTTTGTTGCGAGTAAATAGCGATAAACAGCTTTCTGAATCATCGACTCGTTGCTGTTTTTGTTCCATCGAAAGCAATCGCGGCACTCACTTGGAAAAAACCTTTTTCATGCTCAATTTTTCATGAAGGATAGTAAATACACTTCCATATGATATCTGTGTCATCTCAGCAATCTCACGGAGCTTCACTTTACGATCTTTCATTATAATTTTTGTCACTTCACTCACATTTTCCGGTGTAACGGCTTCCACAGGTCTACCCGAGCGTTCCGCGTCATTTGTGTCGGTACGACCACGTTTAAACTCGGCAAACCACCGACAAATCGTTGCTTTTGATGGACAAGAGTCCGGGTAACATTTTTCAATCCATTGTTTCGCTTGCACGGTGTTTTTACCCATTAAAAAACAATGTTTGATCAGAACACGAAACTCGGTTTTTTTTCAATTTTTAAACAAACTACAAAACGACTTTACTCCAACCTCGATAACTCAGCTGTTTCTGGTCCGATCGACTTAAAATTTTGACACGTTTCAAGCAAAGGTTAGTACTCTAGAAAGACCTGGTTACTGGTTTACTACGAGCGTCATCTCTGGGTTAGTCTCGGAACTTATTGATCCATGTGTTAGAACTTAAATTACAGGGATTTGAATTTTACTCGGTAACTAATTTTTAATCGCATTTGAAAGTTTATTTTTGATTTTTCTTAAAGTGAGTTTTCTCGACATATTTACATATGGCAACATAGATATCAGAAAAAGTTATGAACCAAATTAATTTAAAATTAGCAAGCAGCTTCATTTTATAGTTTTTAAGAATCACTACCACTTTCATGGTTGTAAAATTGATACGTTTTTAGTAACAAAGATGTAAATCCTTTATTGTTGTAACTTTTTCTTGATTTTTCATTGTTATTTGACTCGAAACACAGTAAAAATTGTGGTAATATAATTTTCATCATGAAAGTAGTACCAGCCCCAAAAAATGTTATGACGAATTAGAAAAAATTTACAGAATAATGATATTTTTATTTACTGTTGAGTTATGAATGTTATTCTGATAATAAATTTATGTACTATTTTCACCATGTTTTCCATTCTAATTTTTTTTGAATTAAAAGCAGATTATTAAATGTGTTTTTCATAGTTTTAGGTTATATTTTAGCCTTAAAATTATTTTGGTAGTAAATATCAATATATTTCAAAAAAATTTCTTCGAAGCTGTACGGATACCTTAATGAATTAAAAGAAATTGCGATATGAATAAGCTTGTTATAGGTAACTTTAATTACTTGATACGCATTCTAGCATTTTAATTAAGCTAATAACAGTAAATAACATCCATATTTCAGTTTCAAAATAGGACGCATAAATATTTTATTTCCATTAAAAAAAATCCAATGTTATTTTTCTTATAATTTATGCTAATCTCGCTGTTTTTTGTAAAAATAGATTTTGTAACACTGGCTGAGTAGGCCAAGATTTCGCCGGTCATGGCTTTATCAACAATTCGCTAGTTTAAATGAAATACGAACTAATGCAAATAGTATTCGTAGTTATGAATGTTTATTTTAATAATAATAATAATAATATAAAAAAAAAAAAGAATAAGTCAATTTCTTTTTTGAAATTTTTTGGAATTCTGATTTGTTGCTGAAAGTATGTAATACTGTCGATTATTTAAATATTAAAAAAAAAAAAAAAAAAAAAAAAAAATTGAAACGTCTTCTGTCTTTGTAATTTAATTTTTTCTAAATTTATTAACACTGGCATTCTTATTTCGAGAATTAGTTTCAAATAAACAAAATCACATTTTCATAGCTCAATTTTTTTTTTTAATTTCATTCAAAGAATGAATGCGCTATAAATTCTGAAAGAGATAACTTTAAGACTTCATGTGCCTAAATCATGTTAGTAAATGCGTTGAACAACAACATTAACCAAAATTTTCAAACTATATTTTAAGAAAGAGATTAAAGATAAGTTTTATGACATTTATTTTATAAAAACAGAATAAATGTATAATTAATTTTAAGAATTAAAGAAAATATAGAATCGATTAATTTGAGTTAAATTTTTATTAAAAAATACATCCCTGTATAGAAAAATTTAATTATATATTGGGGATTATGTTGATAAAGACATATTTTTTAAACATTATTTATCTTTTTGAGGATATAGTGCTTTAGATAAAGATTCAACTTGTATATGTACAAAATTAATTCCTTTTAAAGTATAATATGAATCATAGTATATATAATAAACACTTGTAATTTTAAATCTTTGCCAGTTCATATCCTGTTTTTCATTAAGCTGTGAAAAATATTTCATCTATGAAAAGAAACTCAAATTATATAGATTTTAAGTAAAGAAAAAAAAAAATTGGAAAATTTAGGATATTTTTTTATATTTCAATTTTCCCTACAGATTATAAATGCATAAAAGCGCTAAACCAATAGTAGACAACCCCCAAAAAATAGAGTACATCCACACAATGAGAAACAACCTGTTTTCCTTTGGGTGTACCGACCGGAGATGCTCATGAGGAAGTTACCCACACCATTTCGCCCTCTCTTCAACGTGCCGCTGAAGCTGCATCGGTTTTAAGAGATAAGGGAGTTTAATGCGTCTTAGAATCTTCATACTTCTCCGTGTATTGCATAAAAACGTAATTTTTTTGACCAATAAAACAAAGTAGTCCTTTGGGCACTATTACCACATATTTCATCTCTTTCTTTGCCTCACCTGCTCCTTGAATGTACTATATTTTGCAGAGACATGTTTATCGTTGATATCTTATTATTTTGCGAGCTTTTCGTATTAAATGAGTTATGTTGGAAGATAATCAAATTTTTTAATAGATGTGAATTCCTCAGTACATTCTTTCTTAAAATTCTCTATTTTCGTCTTTTAATTTCTTTTCTTTTTTAGAAGATTTAATCTTACTCATGGGTTAGGTTGTAAACTTGGAGTAAATAACAATCTGAAAATATCGTAACTAATCATTTGAGGATAGATCATACCCTTCAACTATCAATTTGTTCATGTGTTTTTTTTTATTGTAGGCGTAACAATATAACTATTAATAATTTTTGAGAATAATGTTCTTCTAACTGAAACATTGTTAAGGGCTTTAAAGTAAATATTTGGATAGAGTTCACAAATATAATATAAATGTATTAAGGTTTAATTTCAAAACATATTTTGTGGGTACCAGTTCATCATCAGGAAGTACAAAAATAATTATGCTTAAAGCGAATCAAATGTTTATACAAGAAGACAAAGATTTTTTTTTTTTTTTTTCAATAGATAATTGAAATGGAAAAAGAGGAAACACAAACAGTAAATTACTTTCTTCTGTTACAATTTCAAATTTGTAAAAAAGATTTCATAGAAAAAATGGTTTAAAGATTTTTTTGAAAAAAAAATTATAAGTATAATAAAAAAAGTAAAGAACTCAGTGGTTTCTTGTTATGGTATGATAGAACCACAATGACCTTTTCAAACAGCTTAAGCATGTTAAGGGCTGTCGTAGTTATATCCTTCACTAATTTGGCGTTTTCAGTGATAGAGCGACTAATCATTAATTTTAATTATTGCCTCCTCTCAAAGAAGTAGTTTACGCTCGTTCAGTTATTTCTACTAGTTATTTATTCAAGATTTTGCAATTTTGTGGAGAGAATACACTTCTTGGAAGCTAGTTATAGATTGCCTCAAATTACTCTAAGTTTATTTATAATACGGCTTTCACCTATATTGGATTATTTCTGATTCCTAAGGTTTCAAAAGATTTACTGTTAATTGATGTCTTATCATTTTGTTTTCTTATCAGAAACACACATTGTGCTACAACATTATTTTTGAATAGATTTCATTAGAAATATTCCATATATTATCCTCCCAAATTTAGTTTCTCTTAAAACAAAGAGATGATTAGAAGCATTATTTGGCTATCACAATTGACCAATAATAGTTTGAACTCGCTAGAACATATCTACATATGCATTTTTTAAAAAATCTGAATAAGTGGTTTTCAAATGCGTCCAGCGGAAACCACGCGATTAATCCTAAAAGCGAGCTACAATTGTGTGCACCATGAAAATCTTTTTAACATGTGTTACGACAAAAAGCAAATAAGTTAATACAAATAACTATATGGATCAGAATAAATTTCCCAGTGACTCGAGATCTTTAATTAAACAAAATATTTCATCATAATTTTCTGAATTTGGAAACAGCATTTGGCGTGTGAATAGTTCTAAATTTAACAAAACGATTGTTAGGTACAGCAATTAAAAGCTCCCCAAAAAAAAAAAAAAAAAAAATTCTATCTTTTAGAATATCAATCATTTTCATATAATAGTCAGGCAATGCGTAACT